>JASJUZ010000093.1:0-152643 GCA_037159825.1 Tupiocoris notatus
CCATTTTTCAAACTCATCAACTTCACCAGATGGTATTCATACAAAAAAATGCTTCTTCAGGAGTTTGAGCCATCAAGCCGAGCTGAAAACATCTATAATCTGTACAGATATCGTCCATTTAAAAAGAAAAATATCTAAAGCTGTGAAATGGGAAACCGAGGGTAAATCTCCCCTGCACTTCACCACCCTGACGGAAAACTGTCCATACTAACCGTTTTTGCAAGAATTTCTACAAATCAACATTTTGACATGGAAAAATGGCCATTTGTAAAGTAGCTTAACTTTGAAAGCAATTCCCCAAAAATCTATTTTTTTAAGTACCTCCCATATATTTAACGAGGGGTGCGATGTGAACTGTTGTTTCCATAGCGAACTCCACCGCCGTTCAAATCAAAGGATAATGGATGTCTGAGTTCATTCGTCGGTATTCCCGATAACCGGCAGGAGGCTTCCCACGTGAACCCATGAAAATGCTTGGTGATCTTGTGATGAAACACCAGTCTTTCCCTGAGCTCTCATAACTCCTACACTGGGCAACCTATGGTTTTCCGATGACAATATGTCGTTTTGTTAAAGGGAAGACCAAACACTCATTATGCTCCATATCTCGCAATCTTATGGTTTCTCACCGCCCTGAAGATGCCTCGGCAAAGGGCATTTTGTTAGCGGAGGAGCTCCCAGCTCTATGGGGAATAAGTCACCCACAAGTTTTTACTCCCCTCGACACAACTAGGAAAAAAATAATTTTGACTCCCCAATATACAGGAGAGGAATTCAGTATGACAGAAGAGTCTATTCAGGCACACGGCCGCAGTCAATCGTCGTCCTAGACACGCACCGTGCTGATCCGAAGGTCAGCGATAAAAGCCCGTACAACTGGAAACCTATATGTCACGGTGTCTTGATCAATTATGCAATTGTTTTGGCACCTTGTTCCTGCTTCTCCATTGCGGTGAATCATAGTACGTTTATATTATCACAAATATCGCAGAGTAGGAAGGATCTAGCGTTATCAGTCTCTTATCAGTGCTTGTAGAATCTTCTTTATAATTCTCTTGTCAGTGATTGTATATTTCTTATCATTCTCTTATCAGTGCCTGTACGAGCTTTATTATCTTATCGGCACTTATACAATACTTAACATTATCTAATCAGCACTTTTACTATCCTCATAATTATCTTATCAAAGATTGTACAACCGTTATCGGTCTCTTATCAGTGCTTGTAAAAGCCTGCTTATGCTTATCGTTCAAAAAACTCATCAGCGCTTGTACAACCCTTACCTATCACCTATCTGTGTGTGCGAGCCTTATCAAAACCCCTATCAATGTTTTTACAAGCGTTATCAATCTCTTATCAGGGCCTTATCATTATATTACAGCAATTGTATTACCCTTATTAATATTCACTTGTGTGTCTCATCATTTACCAGTCACTCTATTGTTTTTATCAGTGTTTCTGCATTTAATACAAGTTCACAGGCCTGTATCGTCCATCATATGGCCAGGGGTCTCCAAGCTTTGCTTCATTGAACGCAGATGCGTTTCTATCATCCTCAAGTTCACCATTTTCTACTCTTTTTCATCCTGACAATCGAAAGGCAAAACGCACGATGAAGGCCTGTGAACACAAAATTTTACCCACAACAATACAGCGTACTTCAGATGAGCGTTTGTAATATTTTCAGCTGTAGAAGTAAGTCCATGGTACCACCCTTTACCGAGCGCCGATCAAATAATTCCGGACCAAGCACAATATCTGTTCTACTTGGACGTCAAACGTTACACTTCAGTCTATTTGCTTACCAACGAGCATGATCCGGCCGGATTTAAAACCAAGGCATACCAACTGCAATGTCATTATAAGTACGTTTCGTTACACAGTTTAAAAATACATTAAAAATAACTATTACGCTAGAATGGTTTTCCAGGGACAACAATTATCACCTATACGATTACGCAATGGTAGAAATACTAGAGCCTCTTGAAGGGTCGAAGCTTGCTTGGCTTCACACTGCGGAGTTTTACACGTTCAAAGCCAGCATCAAGAAGATCATTGTGGCGTCACAGAGGCTGGGTAGCTGCGAATTGTATCAGTGGAGTGAGCATACTCGAATGGTGGTAAGTTGATTGGACGTACTAGGATTATGGTTATCTAGAGTAGGCTACTTTGGGAGGGACGTAGCCAATGGGCCGGATTTGCTGCTTGATAGCTAGGCCTGCATCGATGATCTGGTAGGTTGGGGTGGCAGAGATGTTTCCCATGGCTGGCTGAATGGTTGGTGTTCCATATCCAGGAAATTATTAGGACCTCAAAGTATACTGCTCGATGCCACTTTTTGCAGTATATGCCACATTCCGTTCCAAGACTATTCGCTTAATAAAGTTCCGTTTTGCAAACAGTTGAAAGATCCGAGGGAAGCGATTCGCAACAAGAAATTCGAAATGGATAAACTCTACAGCTTTGAAAGATATTGGGCGCTGAAAAAGTACGAAGTTCGTTTCACGGTGAGTTCGACCCAATTGGTAAGATTTTCCATCAGGTATACAACATAAAAAAGAGATTGCTGATGTCACAAAACCATTCTCACCACTCAGAGTGTCCATCCTACCTACTAACCACCAGACCGCTTTGCTAGCCTACACCCAGGGCTAGAGAACAAGTGACGTCAACAACGTGGTAGCACCCCTCAGTTTGAGCCATTATTCAGCTATCCACGTGGCATTTACTTTAGAAAATAAATTGAAATGAATAACTTTTGAAATAAATCTTTGCTAAGTGCAAAGAGTAACAAAATCAAATATTTTCTAACGATGATCTCAAACTTGGAATTGGTTTCAGGAATGGGAAAACTGCAGAGGGAACTACTGTCCGAGTTTTGCATGGCCAGAGTGGATCCCCAGCCCGCCAGACTATCTTATTATTCGTAACACGAAATTCTGCAACAACCAACAGATTACACGAAAAATGTGCCTCACATGGTCAAGCGATTTGCCCCTGTGCAACGTGACAAGAGGAACGCCCGTTTTCTGCGATATAACGCCAGAGTTCAGGGGTGATCTTTCTTTTGTAATCTGCTAGATTTTTCAAAATTATTCGCAATCATTCTCCACCGGTTATCTCTCATCACCTTATCAATTTGCTTTTGGTTTTGGTGTGTCTTGTGCAGGATTAATCGGCATAATGGTGGATGCGTCATCATACTGCACAGATCGCTTGTACGGTTCGATGCTTCCTCTCACTTACGCCATTGATTTCATTGCTCCGCAAATCCGACTCCGCTCGAGCAAAACTTACGAAGATAGTATACCCAAATCGATTGTTGATCTGCGAGGTCTCACTGTTTGGGAGTGAAGACAGAGGGAAGTTTTTCCCAATTGCGTAGATTGTGTTTAATATAATTGTAGTTTTGGGCTGTTTCAATAAAAAAATTAAAAAAAATGATTATGCGTCTGGAATACTATAATGGCGAGGGGATTGAAAATGAGGCGAGATGAAGAGAGTGACCTTTGGCATAGTACTCTATAATCTCATGGATTCCAGGAGTATTGTCTTGTGAATGTTCAAGCAACGTCATGAGCAGCAGCAATCCCTGAAGCCTAGTGAAATCCCATTTGGTGAAATAGTCCCGGTCAGAGTCCGATTTGAATTCATTTCGAGCCCCATTCCAAATGGCAAATTTTGATCACTATCGGTTGCCAAGAATTGTTCGGCGCGGATTGAGGTTCAATTGCGTTTTGTTTTGGGGCCTAGGCGTTTTGGCAGACGTCAGCCAACCATTTGTGTGTTGTGTATATAACAGCATCTGGACCTGTCACCTTGGACATCACGCCTCATTTGGGTAAGCCTATTCCCTTAGCCTCAATTCCCAGCTCATTGACACAACGCTAGAAGTAGGTGTTACTCGCCGAGAAGCCACCTTCAGCGCTTCCAACCTGAGTTCTAAGTGTAGCTCCAAGCGACTATTCGATTCTCGAGTTACTAAGATCTCTTCTGCTGTTCCTAAGTTTGGAGTTCACTCAATAAACCCTATTGTGTCCTTTGTATTTTCTTCCCCATGGATCTCCTGAATGTTCGAATAAGGAAAGTAGTTGTGAACCCAACTAACCTATACCAATTTGATCTTATATAATCCTCCAAGCTCGTGCATCTGTCGGTGGATCTCCTGAAAGATGCTCAGTCATTCCAGTTGTGCTCCAATCCATAAAAACATCCAAAGATTTTTTCCTACAATTTTCGCCGGTTGGAGTTTGAATAATTGGCCCACAACTTGCAATTAAGTGCTGAGGGTGACGTCAATTTCATGTCTTGCATGAACTGATTGGGCATCATCAGTACGGTTAAAAGCTGAAGTTACTCCATTTCCTTAATATCAAAGAAGTGGAATCTAGGCTGGTTTCTGGTGGTTTGTTGGCTGGAGCTGGTTGCTCATCGTCTGATACGTCATCACAACTCAAGGAACATAACTGTCGACGTCATCAAATTCACCAGCAAACAAATAATGTTCGCTACTGTTTTTCAAGTTCGCTGGACACCTAACAGTATGAATACAATCGATGCTTGTATCTCGAATATTAAGATACCTCCCATGCCAGACCTAGGTCTAGGCCTCCTCACGACTGCCTATCTCGCTTCGGTGGACAACGCCTACGATACGACTAGGCCGCTTACTGCGGCTTCTAGGCCTGCAGGTGATCCATGGAGTGGGGATCCCCGAGACGGCAGTCGCCGTTACCATCAACTTCTTCAGTTCAGTCGCGACGCGGACGTGAGTGCCGGCAGTTGTGGTTTTGTTAGTAAGTCGAATTCGTTCTGTGTTACGTCTGCAGTGTCGTATTGTGCTCAAGTGAATTTTCAACGCCATCAATAGCCGAAAAGTTACCGCAAAATTTTGTCAGGTGAGCCATTTTTTGAAAATACGACGTTTATAGAATTTTTTATTTTACCATTGTTCATCTACTTATGTTCCAAATTATTAAACAAGAAGCTGTTAACTGTAAGAACAAGCTGTAGAACAAGAAACATTAAGCTGTTAACTGTAAATGCGGCTTGTAGAATAATTTGTCGGCGACAAAAAATTGGTAGCAGAGCGTGATCTGTACGCAACCCTCAGTTGAACGTTATTGAGCGGTTTGAAGCAAGCGAAATTTTCGTCAAAGAACTAATTTTCATCATTGCAAAATAAAGAAATTAAATTGAAATATTGTGCAACAAAAAAGAAAATTGATTTTACCGACGTCTGAGAGGATTTTGTTGGGTACCTACGGGACGCTAAATTTGTGATCGAATGCTATGGCAACAGGCTAAAACTTCCGCTGTCCACCGTTGGTTTTTGAGGTAAACCCCAAGGCAAAAATTGTCCTCTGCAAAGTGCATTAGCGCGTTCGTTGACCTGGTGAAATTTGTTATCCCAAGTGTTCCCCTTGTTCGTTCGGCTTTATATCCATTGGCAGCAATTATTATTACTTCATCTAGGACGGCGCAATTACCAGCAGTAAATTAAAGCCTCGTCGGAAATCAAAGCGTTGCCCGAACCGTTTCCGTTATTGTCGGTTTCACCGGCTTTCGAATCAGCGAAGTCATATCAAGTCTGCTAATAAACTGACTCCTCTCGGATACCGGTGGCCACATCGAGTAATCATGGACGGTGCTTCCAATATTCAACTCTATTGGTTTCCGTCTGCGAATCTGTTAGCTCGAACTTGCATCGGGAGACACGATTGATTGTATAACCTTGACTCAACTAGGTAAGAAAAGAATTTTTTGCGGATAATTTTAATCGAAAGATTTTCCCTCTTGATGAGAAATGTGGTGAAAATGATGGAGAAATATGAACGCTCTATAAAACACAACATGATTCACGGAGCGAGAGACAAGTGGAGTACATTAGTTTCGATTCAGTCGGGAGGGTTTCATTTCACTAGAGGAGAAAACCGCTTTTCGTGCAGCCAATAACGAGGAAAGAAAATAAGTCGTGATTGTACAGCGAGGGGTTTCCAATTTCGAGACCTGGGCCCGTTTGTTTCTGACGCTATAAAGTTGCTCTGATAATTACAGGTGGAGTCTTCCAATTCACTCTTTAGCTTAGAATGTGTAGTATATGGGTAACATTAAAGGGACGAATCCTCATCTGATAAGTCAATTATACGAGAGTTAATTTATCGTAGTAGGAGATCGATTATGCTCAATTGGAGTGAGGAAACACTACAGTAAACATTTAGGTATGTTTTTTTTTTTTTTTTTTTTTGGATGATGTTGGGAGCATAGATCCAGACACTTCTTACTTCATTCGTTTTAAGTTTTTCGTTAAGTTTTAATTTAAATGATTGAAGAGTAGGTTTCTAGTCAAGGAAAGAGTTCGAGAATTAGGTGAAAAATAGTTTATTTGTGGAATTGGCTAAGTGCAATAATAAGTTTGATTTAGATAATGCTGTGATAATAGTGACCTTAAAAAATTCTCGTACATATGTTTTTTAATTTTGACTACGTGACAAATGATGTTTTAATGTTGACTAATCAAATGATATTATATTTTTTTTAAATTTTGACATAAATTATTTTAAATTCTGATAATTATTTTTGGAGATTCTTGAACTATAAGGAAATTTTGTAAATGATGACTTCGCAGATTGGAATGATGATGACGGGTTGGAGGAGGTGGAGATGGATGAAATGAGGATGGGCTAAATGATGGATTGAAGGAGATAAGTTAAGGTGAAAGCGTGGAAAAATTGAAAAATTTTAAATGAAGTATATTTTTTATATAAGAAAATAAGATGAGGAAAATTAGAATAGGAGAATTAGTTAACTGATAGTTTATATTGTTTTTGAAGCCGAAGAGGCCACCTTAGAAGTCGGCGAAACGTACGAAGAAATAAAACGAATGAAGTAAGAAGTGTGTGGATCTATGCTCCCAACATCATCAAAGAACAATGGAGATCCTGGATATCAACCGAGGAAACATTTAGGTATGATCTTTGTGTTGATATTGAGTATACCCATATGATTTATTAATTATAATACTAGGGATTTGTTGATTAGTTGAGCTAACCAGCCCTAACCGGGACTAACCAGCCCTAACCACTACTAACCAGAGCTAATCACACATAACAATTATTTTCTCCGCTCAAATCCTCTCCATTCCACTGAGTAGACGTCAACATAGAGGCCAAATGCGACATTCTCTCGTCGCCATGGAGAATCGAGCGCTTTCGCCAACGAAACCTCAATTCTCCCTTACCCGTGTATAGTTTCTAGGAAATAAAGCTGTAAGCTGTATCTTGCTGTAACTGTTGAAAAACGAAGTGTGTGGCTCTGAAGTAAATAGATTTCAGGCAGGTACTATGACCTCCTCCTTCAACTTTGCTCAGCCTGACTACTCCCTCGACTTCCAAAGCTAGGCGTGGTCGTGGTTTCTCTCTTGAAGATTGAGAACCTGTCTCCAGTTGGTCTGCCCTAAACGCGGCCCAAAAGCTTGAGCTAGCGATTAGTCTTGGCAAAGAATGTCAGCGCGTCTTTGAGAAATTTCACCACGCTTGAGCAACAAAGGACGCAAAAATACGGTTTATTGGATAGTTCTTGGCGTGGAGGAGAGATTTTTAAATAATATTAGCGGCGCTTAACTCAAAACACCGCGAAAAAATAATTAAAAACAAAACAGGCTTCTGAAGACTAATAAAATGAATTATTTATTGAATGCTAACCAAAGGGATCTGAATACCTTTATCGACTTTCAGATAGAACCTCTGCATTTCTCAAGTTTTTTTTCCTATATGAATTAATTAAGGAGTTGTGATTTTTTCTATTGTGTGGTGAACTAGATTAACTTTACATAAATTTAAAACCTCCACTCACGTGATCACACGCTTGGTCATCTTGTCGGGTTCGACGTGGGGTTGAGGTAGAGACAATAAATGCGACGTTATCTCATATTTTGTTTTTATATCTCTGCTAGCGCTTTCGCCGCTCTGGGCCTCTTCAGGAAACATCTTCTATATAAAAGTTTTAAAAAAATAAGGCCCAGTACCTAATAGCTCCACAAGGTTGGGATTGTCTTGAATTGGGAATATTTTTAGAACACTTCCGCTTTTTAAACCTAGAGTCTAATAAATTAAAATAAATAGGGGACTAGATTTAAATGCAGGGGTGACTAGAAAGGGGCGATTTTAACATTAAATACTATATGGCTTAAGAATGACTAGAAGTGATCACATGGTACTTGTCGGGTGGTCACTTTCACTTCTATCTCTGTGAGGTCCTTGGAACAGGTGCGTGACCCGATGGGAGGTTCCTAAAGCCTCCGTTCCACAACAGCTACATCGGGTCACGCTTCCGAGGAAACAGGAAAGCTCGAGCGATACCGCTATGCGTGGGGAGTATTATAAAAAAACGTTGACAGAATTCGCATTCAGTGTATTAAAAGTATGGGTGGCTCTACCTAATCGAATAATTCAAAACAGGCCTATTAGACATCTATCGAATGTTTTTGGTTAACTATTTTGCCAAGTTGAATTCATGCTACAAGCTTCTAGCGCTCGCCTCATAAAACCTCCTTTACTCGCTTCTAGCAAGAAAAGTTTTAAAAAAATACAGTTTATGACTTGGTTGGCGTCCTTGGCGTCTGGAGACTGACAACTTTCTCTACGATTTTCAAAATATTACCAGCGCTCAGGCTAGGCCTACGAGGGAGGGGTTGGAACGTGTTTTTATGACCGAAGGATAGGTGCCGTCCGTTACCTTCCCGGGACTGCTGAATAGCCTATCTAACTTCGAGAGAAAAGATGGTCGAGCTTTCTGAGTAGGGTTGTCTGAGTCAAAAATAACGTTTTCCATTGAAATAAACGACTCAGTGGAAGCCACACTATTATGGTTTGGTAAACATTTTTAACATACAATCTCAATCATGCAAAACGCCAATTCGATGCCTCAAATGAATATTGCCATAATTCAGCGGTTGACGATATTAAAACAAATGAAATGCCACACTCTGAGTGCTGGGTGGAAAAAGGCATGAAGAGTCCATCGAAATACCAACTTCTGCTGCTATTATGGGACTCAGGGGGATTAATAATTGCCTCTAATTGACAGCATAATACCATATTTTTAACTTCAATGGACAGCAATGACTGAAATTAATACGTCGCGTATTAAAAATATTCCCTCCGATTGTCAAAGATTTTTCCGTCAAGCGACGACCTCACTCATAACCGACCGGCGGTTGGGACAAATCCTCATAAATTCACGCTCGTTCGTTATCGCGAAAAAGGGAAGGGAACATTTGCCCGGCCTAGGCTTAGCGCGGATTTCACTTTTAAGCCTACACGTACGATTAGCAAATGGACGCGAGGTCTAAAATCTGATTGCCGTTAGACGGCACAAAGCATCATTTCCAGAAGAGGCAATTATATAGATTTTTATTTGTTCGATACAGAAGTTCGATATTATGCTCAATTGAGAGCTGGTTAGGGCTGGTTAGCGCTGACTAACCAGACCTAACCAACCTGAGAGATATTGAGCAAGAGGCTCAAATTATCGTATGCACAGGAGAGGTATTATTATTCAATTTATCGTGTTTTTTCTTCATTTTTCTAAAAACTTTTGTCGATTCCGCCGCACAAAGTATCAGATGAGCAAGTTTGGCCACTTATTACTTCATGTTTTCTTATGTTTCATATATTAGTTCAATAATTTGCTCAATTGGGAAGCTCTCAAGCTCTCGCTAACTAACCTGTAACAGAAATATCAGATATGCAGGAGAGGCGACTTATTACTCCTATGTGTTACGTGTTCCTAAGTTCGATGGGCACTAAAGTTCAACTACCTTAGAGACTTATAGCGATGGATAGGCCTGTTTAACACTGCCCGAACCAGACCTAACCAACTCGCGAGAGTGTCAATTTTGCTGGCTAAAAGCATCAGATAGGCAGAAAGGGTGACTTATTACTTCAATTCGTTTTGTGTATTGTATTACGTTTCTATGTTCGACAGATAAGTTTCTTGGTGCAATTCCAAAACCAACTTTCGGCCATGACATGGAAGGTAGAGGCTTGCCCGACCGACGTTGCTCTACTCACATTCGTATTGAATTAGGAAGACCTGGTTCATTCGTTGGAAATTATCAAACTTGTAATGTTAACTGCTCATGCCTATATTATAATTTTTTTATAGCTGTACCAATAATGATTAGGGGTTTTGGAAACTCAATAATGTGCTCAATAGGGCGATCGGAGGGTTAATAAAGCGAAAAAATAAATTCAAGTCGTTACATTGGCTTTGTGATTAACGCTGCCCCAACCAGACCAAATCGACCTAACCAACTCGCATGACACTATTCAAAAGACAAATATTAAATGTCCATGAGAGACTGAAGTTCAAATATATTATACTCCATCGGAGGGAATCGTGGTCAGTTTAACGAAAAAAAAAGAAATTTAAGTTGTTTTTCTGACTTATAGCTCTGGTTAGGGCTGGTTAGCGCGGCCTAACCAGCCCTAACCAACCTATCAGTACTAACCACCCCGCAAAAGACATAGTTGATTACTTCCTAATCAAATTCCTCGATTTTTAGCTCGGTGCAGATACGCTTGAAAGGAATATTCGGTATTTTCATGCGATTATTAAATGGACTGAATGTGTGAATTAAGTACCTATAAAGCTAACATTTCTAATTTTGTACGATTTTACAGTCTTACAAGACAACAATAATCATACGTGTGATTCTGCCGTAAAAGGATACAAAGGGTCGGAAATGGTATGCGCATACATGAAAATCTCCGCTCTCGTACTGAATGTGGGAAATAATGCTTGCGAAACGTTCCGCATTCGCCCGCCTTGCATTTGATTACGGCTCGCAAGTCGATTTGACCACAAGTTAGTTTTAGTATTTAAAAAAAAAAAAAATAATAACTATTTCTGCCGGATATTTTCTCCATGTATTTATTATTGAACCTAATATTTCATTCCATTCCAAATAGACAAATAAACGAACAAGTCTTTTATTCGAGTATAGAATTAGTCTAAATCAAATATAAAGTTCTTTTTAATAAAATACAAAGTTCGTTTTAATATAAAATTAGCGAGGCAAATCGCCAAAATCTCCACCCGAAGCTCGCGAATTATACGATAAAAGACGAACAGGGACAATACAGCGATGGAGCTTCGATTGGATTACAGTCGGCGAAATTGAATTATTCCGAGCTCCAAGATCAACTCGATTCCCAAGAGGTTGCGCGACTTGATAACCGCTTTTTATAAATCCGATCAACCGCTATGAAAAGTGAATTGGATCGTTGGCAGGTTAATACAATTTCACGCTCGTGCATGCAAAGGAGAACGTCACGGCCGACAATGTTGAACGTGTTGTATCGGAACTGCAGTAAATGAGGTAATTATGAGATTGACGAATTTCGAGTCGTCGGATTTTCTTCGATTTTAGGGAAATTTTTTTTGCATTCAAACTCGAATTTATCATTTGAAACTAATTTTATTTATAAAGTCGACTACATTGTCGAAAAGATCTTGGCGCACTTCGTTGCATCATGGATAATATTTTTTTGCATGAATCGATTTCCGTTTGAAAAAATTGTTTTTTAGAGAGCTTTCTTGCGGATTAAACATCAATTTTAAGAAAATGTAAGGCATCCATTCGATAAGGAATGTAATACTCTTTCCTTCGTAAAATGAATTTTCAAAACTGAAATTAAATTTTCATTGAAATTTTAAAAGAAAAAAAAAACCTGCCTTGAAACGTAAAACATCAAATTTTGAGGGGGTTAGAAAAATTTTTTTCTTGGGCGATTACAATGGTTCATTATTGAATAATAAACCAAAATTGAGAAATCCCTTAAAAATTGTACTGGGACATTTTCGATCTCAAATTAGTTGTTGAATCGATTCTTGGGGTTTGGCCTGTAAATCCTTTATAATGCAATTTCCTACGAATAAATGACCAGTTACGGTTATAATAAATAATTTATCTATTTTCGAGGATGAAAAGCCGCCATTGAATAGTAAAAAATGAAGATTCCTCTCCTTATTTCCTCTGTAAAAAATCCAAGTTCAGTTAAGGTCGATGCTCGAGCTTATTGGAGTTCTTATGGCATTTTCCCCTAGGTGGTAAAAAGGGCGAAACAATTCGCGGTTAGTCTGCGGTTACCGAGGAAGACCCGGCGGGTTACGGATCTTGTTACGACTTTCGCTTTCTATTAGCAAGTCACGATTGGCGAGTTTCAATCGAGTCTCGCGGGCAAGTGATGATTTAATTTTTTCCGAGGGAGGAAAATTAATTCCATTTTTTATTCGCTCGGGAAAAAATAAACGCAGAGTATCAGACAGTTGATTGTCAGTTGTGAATTAAACGCGACACCCTATCTATACTATTGAGTTACTTGAACGGTTCAAGTGTTCAATAATAACCGATATAAATTAAAATATATTTTATCGAAACGCGAAATAGATCTTCTTGGTAGATTGCCTTGAAAAATCGTCGCTTCCTTGGCTTATTCGCGACCCAAAGGGCCATCGGGAACAATAAATTTCATACGTACTGGACTGAAGCCAAAAACCTTTGGAGTGCCGGAAAAATACCGGGGGTAAAGATTTCGCTTCGTTTTTAAATCAACGAAACGACCGTCTTCTCGACACAAAAGCCCTCTTCTAATCGTGATCTTATAACGTGAAAGTTGAAGACCCTCGCGACATTTCATCAGTCTGCGCCGTGGCATTTGAGATGACTCAGAGCCGCCTCGAGCGCTCGTTTCTTTTGATCCGGCCTTCTTGCATAGGAGTTGAATCTGAACCTTCACGACTGCGACAATTCACGTATGCATAAAAGAGTTTACTATAAGTACGACAGAATAGAGTTTTTAAAAGCCAAGATGTCTTCAATAGTGTAGCCGTTTATTCTGCTGACGCCAACGGGTGACCGCAAAGGAAAAATTCCTGATGGTAAGTAGAAATATTTAAGTACCTATTCCTCATAATTTTTTTTTTTTTTCATTTATTGAGGAAACAATTTTTACAAAATATTATAGCATAATATTCAAAATGCTTCAGTTCCCAATAAGTAATACTTAATAAAATAATAAAATTCTATAATAATAAATTCTAAAATAATAAAAAAGTAATAAAATACTTGAGCCGGGAATACTACTATTTTTCTGCCGGGAAAATACTTTCACTTTGACCACTATTACAGGGTCACTACGGTTAACAGCATAATAACCTAAGGCTTCCCGACAGAATATCTAGATTTCCAGAATTCTTTAATCTTGATTAGTCGGCTATAAAATTTTTAAAAAAATAAAACCATCCACATGTTAGGAGGTTTCCAAATCTTCATATACCTCACAATAGTGTATATTCCAGTTAAATAATTGTATTAACAGGTCAGGTATGCCTCATTGGAGTTGTGAGGACAGCCGTAAATATTAAACTGACGCAAGTCATTGGAGTGACATTATAACGTTGGTTAGGGCTGGTTGTGCAGCTAACCAGCCCTAACCAACGTTATAATAAACGTCTCCAAAATAACGCTGGAGACTCGATTGTATTTTATAAAGGGTTCTATTGGCTAGAATAAATGAAGTCGAATGTTGAAAGGGAGAATATGATAGAAAATTACTCTTTTCTATTCTTACCTTGTCTAGCGTAAATTAATGGCAGACATTCGGCTCAGGTGAGGCCAGTGTAACATGATGGCAAGCATAGATTAAGTTGATTTTTAGTTCTTGATTAAATTAGGAACTGCTCTTCGATAATCAAAGGTTAGCTTAATTTTCATAGCCTCTTTTCATGTACTGATTCTCTAGTATATGACTGAATGTGGCCTTTATAGTTAAGCTATTAATCTTCATTAGTCATAGTTTCTTCGAGTGATCTCTACGTACCGTTTTTTCTACTTCTGTTAACGAATCAGTTATATTTCTGAAACTGTCGTCTTTGCGTTTTTTTATTGCGCCGCGTAACGGTTTCGGGCGATAGCTCACCGAGCAGAAAACAATAGTCAGCGATTTCAGCAGACCTTCTGCTACGTTTTATCCGGTTCGTCTTGCAAAATAAGGCCATCAGCCGAAGTGGATAGCTAAGCAATTGGCCGATAAGCGATAATTGCGATTACAGGCGAAGAAGTCATAATGGTAATCATTGTGCCTGAAGGGAAGCAGTAGTCGTTGAATGTGTGTAATATTCGTTTAGAAATTAAGACCAAAAAAAAAAATTGGTGTGTAGATTGCCTAATAGTTAACGACCAACAGAAATTAATTCAACTAAAATCACTCTGTGCCCTCCGACAGTTAATTGATCTATTTGAAACACATCTAGTGAAAATCAGACCTTTTTTCGAGGCCCGTGGCTCCGAAAATATAAAATGTGTGTGACCCTAGCGATAAGAATAGGTCGTCGTTCCCTCTTTGTAAAACAACTTTTCAGGACCTTGAGCGCTCTACCGTAAATTAATTTACGGTTGATTTAAGCGGTCTATATTATTCAAAAGTAGAACCTACGCTCTAAAGGAAAAGATAACTGGGAAGTACTGTGTGGGAGCCAAAAATGGAAGTAGAAGAGTTCGTAGCTCAACTTCCACCGTTACCATGGTCACTTGCGCACCTTGCTTGGCATAGAAATGAAGATAAGATGCGTGATAAAAAAGACACCCTGAAAAAAATTGGACACCCTGATGCCAACCCTGAAAAAATTGGCGCCTAATTCAAATAGTTCGTTACTTGAGCGATACTTAGAAATCCCTGCCGAAGTCCAAGCTTAAAAAAAACGCAATGTTCCCGGGAAACATTCTAAACGGCTGTCAGACCTGTTGGAGTAAATCGGTACGAGAGGGACCCAAATTGCCACGTGCCCTTTGTAACCGGTCGTCGGGCATTGTTGGATTCCATTTTCATCGATCGTTTCCAGGCAGCTCTTTTTTACTCTGAGCTGACAATGGAATGTCTTTGTTGGGAGTTTTTCGAGACGAGCTGGTAATTGAAGGTTCATCTTCGTACTTTGAAGGTGTAAAAAGTTTTCCCTAGGTGTAACCGTTTGAGCGTGGAAAATTATTATTTTGCAGCAAGAGAGCATAATGCAAGTATGGAGACGAAGTCACTGACGTCCATTAGTAAAGGGAAATTTTGAGTGTAAGTGAAAGGAATGTGAGTGAGTGGAAGCTGATGGAGAGTGTAAGTGAAAGGATGTGTTAGTGAGTGTATATGAGCGCAAGCGAGAGTGTAAGTGAAAGTGTTAGTAAAAATAAATAAATGTAAGTGAGATTGGGCGAATGTGAAAGAAATATTATTGCGTTTAGGCGAGTTTAAATTGTAAAATTTCTAAAATCGATTGAGCTTTTAGCTTGTGTTTGATAGTAGGTAAATAATGTTATTACGTAGATCATCTTCGAACCTAAAACTCGTTAAGGTGAGGCGTAAAAAATTTCTGTGGCTTGTTTCGCGTTGTATTTTTCATTCATTTTTTCGTCACAAAGTTTGAGTCTAATTAACAATGGACAACTCGTCACATTCAACTAACACCCATTACGTCGCCGTCATCTGCGAAGCTGTGAATTTCCCCGCGAAAAGTACTGCATCTTTTTAGCTTCCGAAACAAGAAAATTGCTGTTCTTTCACGTTTCCCACGTTTCAGCAGAGGATAAGCGGAGGTCGTTAGCATTTCATTCGGGAACCTTTTCCAACATTTCCCTCCCTCTTTATTATGATTTTTCTGTTTCTCGCCATTGTCCTCCGAGCCGGGGAAAAGTTCGTGGAAGCCCGCATAACGATACATTGTCAATTATACCTTTCGAAGGAGAAGTCGAACGATTTTCTCGTCCAAAGGGAATAATTATTTCACCGCGAAAATCGCGATAAAACGTGAATTCCAAAGTGGGACAATGTTCTATCGAACGAGAAAACCGAATGGTGGTTCTTTCGACGTTCTTATCAGTTCATTTCTTTGATTCGATAAAGAAACTGTCTGCGCTCTTAGCAACGACGGCAATCAGAAGCAGGAGTGTTACAGGGTTCTGTGTTAGCCCCACTTTTCAATAACGTGTCTTATAAATCAAGCAATGCTTTCGCTTTTTGTAGAAGTATTAGAAGTAGTATTTCATCGGATAGCATCATCACGTACCGGCACAAAGCCGTAAAACTAACTCTCCGCATTTGAGGCAGACAAAAAAGAGTTTCGGAATACTACATATTTACGAATATTATTCCCGGTAAAATAACCTTTCCTGTAAATCATTTCAAAAATTTAGATTATACACGCGTTCTAGTAAATAAAAACCGATGGAAAACGGATTGAGGTCAAGTCTATTCGGTTTTCCGAATCGACGATGTATATTTAAGGAATTTGATTGATGGATCTGCCAACCTGTCACACCCAACAATCGCTAGTCGTTTTCCAATCGTTCCAACCCGTTGTTTGCAAGGTAAAGCGCCGATGTTAGAATCGATAGTTCCCAAAGGCGTCTGTATTTAAGCTATAATTTAGAATTGTTAGCTGGTTGTCCAAATCCGCTGTATAATTGGAAATCCCCTAATTAATTAGAATAATTAACCGAAATAATCATAATTATGTTTACGGAGTAAATTGAAGTATTGTGACTGACCAATGGACTACAAGCAATGGCGTCCTCTAATCTTATCATTCTAATCTCTAATCATCATTATCTTATCTTTATTATCATATATTTCTTTACACAGTGCCTTTACGTGCATGGCGATTGTTGTATGCATGTGAAAAAATGGTTGCAGAGAATGTATCACTGGTTTGAACATAGCAGTGAACGATCATAAATGGAAGAGCAAATAGAGTTCATCCAATATGGTACTAATCATTTTCGAAGCATAAAGCATTATCCCTCATTTCCAGCAAACATTCTACAAACTTTTTCAGTTATAAAAGGCGCGAACCGTTTTCTTTATCAACAGCCTCGTTCTTTCATTGTCACCCTCTTCCCTGATTGGATTGGACCTTAAAACAAATTAAGCTTAGGAAAGTTTGGTAATTATTGTTCTCCTCGTTCACCGCCTCGTTAAGAACAATCCGATTACAACCGTCGATAGATGAAAGCTAATGAATTATTTATCAACTTTTCAGCCGGCCCACTTCTCGTCCCATTGTTCCGTAATCGTTTCGGTACAGTTTTCTTTTCGGACGAACGAAGATATGTAGAGCGCCACGATAGGAAATCAGTCGGTGTGAAAATGAAGAGTCGAAAATTGTGGACATTTATGCTCCAACAGGCTCTAAAGTGCGGTAACGAAGAAATAACAATTTGCCGAGTTTCGAAGGGACTCAAGCCCCTTTGAGTCGTTTGATGAGCGAAACCAATTAGCCGGGCCAGTTTCCATCGTGTCAGGAACAATCCCTAATCTAAGTTATGGCAAAGGGATCTGCAGTAACGTGGGCCGATATCCGCTGAAGATAATTTCCCTTTATTGTTTTGAAAGATTCTCGACCTGACGAGTCATCGCTTCCTGATTAAGTTACCAGAAAATCAATTTTTAGTGCGAAATTTCGAGCTGTATAGATTCAGCGGTGGAGCAGAATTTTTTCACGAGAGATACCATGCAATGGTGGAATAAAGTTGGGAAAATTTGCCGTTAGGTGAGGGAACATATTGTGGCCCTGAAAAGAGCCGTTGACGATTCCTGAGTGCAGACAATTTTTCTGCTGCAACTGCAATAGAGTTTTGCGCCAAAGATTCATTTGTATTTATTCGTGTTATTTTATTCGGTTGATCTGCATTTCTAGTTAGACTGATGCTTGATTTTATTATATATCGTAGGTCTATTTACCATTATTTCTGATGATAGTTGAATGTTCTTGATGAAAATGTGTAGGACTGTGAGGAGAAAATTGAAAGATTACACAGAACAAAATGCTTGCATGATCGCAGCGGACTGAAAGGACTATACTGATACTGAATGATAGTTGAAAGCCTCTCGTTTGTTTTCGAACTAAGATGGCTGCTCTTTATTGAGTTGGCCGTTTTCCTATGGAGGTTAGGATAACTGCGCCTATAAGTAGTTGGTGTAGAATCCGATAGGAGTGGTAAAAATTCAAGCCTGCAAGGTCATTATAGGGGTGAATAATTCATTTGTTTAGCGGCTTTACAAAAGCAAAATCCAAGCGGTAATTTATGCTATGTTCGACCATAAGGAAACGATGCGGTCGCTTAGTTTCTTAGGCCTAACCTTGTGGTGCAAAGACCTTTCATGCTATGTTAGCTGGGGAGGAGGGTAAGCGTAACAAAACGGCGTATGAATGTAATAAAGGCGTAACAACGTACAATTTTACCCTGGTAGCGGAGAAAATTGCCCGTTCCACGTACTGAGAGCCAAGTAAGACCAAGTTGGGAACTTTCACCGGTCACTGGCTTCACCTGCTACGTCGTTTTCGACTTTTCAAGTCCTCTCGGATTCTTTCCAAGCCGTGACCACGCAAACTGTTCGAACAAAAGGTTTACGAGGTGATAAAGTTGAAGATGAGTTTCGTTTTTACACCGATAAAGGTCATTGTCTAGTGGGAATTCCTGAATAAAATACAGACAAAAGTACAATTGAAAATTTTAGAACAAAGACAAACCAATATGGTTTTCTTGGTTTCGAATAAATTTCCTCTCTTTTCTCGTTCTTTTTAAAACATTTTCTCTCTTAAATTCCAGGAATTTTCCTGATGCATTTCTTTGCCGAGGGCCTTAAAATGTTCGTTGTTGAGCGTAGAATAATATACATTTTAAATGTTAGGATCACACACCGTACCTCCGCGAAATATAATTTTTTGTAATTGTTTTTCATAGGTTTCTCTATTTTGTGACTCCTTGGCCAAAAATGAACCGTTTATCCTCGGTCGGTCTCGAACCGATTATTCAATTCATCCCTACTAACAGCATGTGCTAACAAAGGTACCCGGAACCAGCCCTAACCAACTCTAACCAGACCTAACCAGTCATAACCAGTCCTCACCATTAAATAATGACTCAGCAATGAATATGTTGTAATCCAAATGGTTTTTAAAGTACTAATTTGAACCCAACGTCACTGAAAAGTGACTTGGTCATTAAGTTTCAACATTACTGATCCGTTACGTTCATAATAATTTTCATATTCGAGCTGCAATCGAACGTTTCATAATTTCACGTTACTAGTTATAACAATTTTACGTTTCATAATTGACGGAATGATAGACCCATTCGAATTGAGTGTTGAATAACTGTCGAGAAACGCATAACTCGCTGCACTCATAACGACGTTCTATGCAACAATGGTCGAATGACAGGCGTGTTTTCCCATAGAATTTATCGAGATTCTCACAAAGAAGGAGATTCTTCCTGGGAAGCCTCATTGTTCTAATAGCACCCTTTAACTTGCGGAAGTATTGTATAGATAACGGCAGCGTTTAAAAAGTCTTGTGAGGTACTTTTGCCAAATCGGACCAATATTTTCGAGAAATCGGGTGAATTGAGGTTTCAGACTAGAAATTCGCCATGCGACGATAGTGAAATTATCAAAACGCGAAGGTGAACCAAGAGAAAACTCGAGCGAATCACTGAACATCAATTGTGTTCGTACGGTTTGATTATGCCCTCGAATAGCAAATTCTGCGAGGTTGAAAATTTCGGTCAGACGCCGCAAACGGGGAGCAGTTTTCACCGTTCAGCGAACACAATAGCCGATCTGGAAAACAGAGACACTTTCAGCGCTCGGGGTCGAATTTCCAATCCCATTTGGACAGCAATTAAACCTAATTACCCCTAGCGAGATGCAAGGGAATCTCGTCGGTCCGACTTTCCCAGCGGAAAATCGACGCAACTGGCTCCAGGGCTAAAATAGATTCCACTGACAAATATCATGAGAATTAGGTCGCCCTTGAAATAACAGAATAAAATAACCAGGGGATGCGAGATGGAGAAAAACCAGGTGACTCATTCTCACATTCTTTAAACGGGCTTCCTCAGGGCGCCGTGGAGGATGCCCGAACGGGCGAAAGTGCTCTACCAGCCAAAAAAAGGGGAGAATGAGTCGCCGGGTTTTCTCCCCCTCACACCCCCGGTTATTTTATTGTGTTATTTCAAGGGCGATCTAATTCTCATGATATTTGTCAGAGTTGAACAGCTTCATAACAAGAGTTATGGCGAGAGTTCGAGACGTGAGATTCTATGTTGGGAGATACAAGGGACGTTCTGAGTTAGGCGAGCCAATTGGAATTGAGCTCTAGGCGAGCCAATAGGATTCAAGCTCAAGGCGAGCCAATAGGAATTGAGCTCTAGGCGAGCCAATAGGAATTGAGCTCAAGGCGAGCCAATAGGAATCGAGCTCGAGGCGAGCCAATAGGAATCGAGCTCAAGGCGAGCCAATAGGAATCAAGCTCAAGGCGAGCCAATAGGAGTCGAGCTAGTGCCTATCTTGTGAATCTAGTGCCTTATTTGATAGCATTCTCAGCTTTATTAGAATCTTGATTAATTAGTGGCCCCAAAAGGGCCGTTTAAATCAGTCACCCTACAATCACAGAGCATGCTCAATTTCATCCCTTCCTCTCTAGATCAAGGGTAAACAATACTGAACCCTGGCTATTATGAGCCCTAGCTGAGGGTCCTTTTAGCACCCGACTTCAACTCTCTTCATTACCTCAAAAATAACCGCTTCAAACTTGGAAAAGGTCGTTTTCTCCCTAGCAGGTAATGAGAGTTCAAAATCAAATTGTTCCTCGCTTTATGTTCTCTTAAGAAAAATCTTTAAAAGCTACCTTGTTCGGATTGTCTGAATATCCAAGTATCGTAAAACTGAAGAACACTCATGTGCCCCAATGGCTCCGTTAGGCCGTAAAACATTAAAAGCGTCTCGTTGAACGCATCTTCGTGAACTTTTTGTAAAAGCATTACTGCGCTTTACACAGTGCACGGTTAAGAGAGGCCAGTTTTGGTCTTGGGTCGTTCCATCGCTTAATAGTTCCTTGGCACCAGAAAACGTTTCTTCCGCTAATCGTATGAAATTGTTTTTCAAACTTTAAGGCATTTCGGCCCTGTAATGGGCCGTTGAAAAACATCCACTCACGAAGACCATATTAATTAGTTTCCCGGTCGATTGTCCGATCCCCCATTGGCAAGTATTAATTAAAGTACTTGCCTGTATTATTTTCTAGGAGCTTGTTTAACGGCGCGCTCTGCGGACTCATTTTCCGCCGAAGAAATATAAAATGTTTCTCTCTCGCATTTGTACCGCTATAAATAGAAAAGGAAAACGGGAACGAGCGAGATGGGAAGTGGTGGGAGTCATTAGCCAGCCTGTCAGTGGCACATGAACAACCTGTTTCTAAGTGCGACCGAAGCCCGAACTGGAGCTCTTTCCCACCGCAGGAGCCGTTGTTTCTTATACTTTTCTTGTCTCGAAATGCTCTAGATTTTCCCCGAAAGCTATCATAATTTTTTAGAAAAGCGTTAATTTGCCGGGGCGATATTTTTCAGCAGAAGACGACGAAATGGCGTTCATGCTCTATTATATTTTTACCAGTAAAAACGAATCGTGTGGTTACATGCTCGACCTATTTCATCGGAATGTGCATAAACTACTTTAAAAAACAGAACCGCAAATTTGAAGAGCGGAGTGAAAAAGTCTTTAAAAAAAAAAACAAAAAAAAAAAAAAAAAAAAAAAACAGGAAATTAAGTTTATTTTTAACGGTTTAAAACCCCGAATTAATTTTCACTTTTTATGTTTCCCAATTTTGAAAGTGGAGAGTTGAAATGTACTTTCAAAATATAGGCCCAGGTGCCCTGTCATTTTATTAGTTCTTTAATAAGGATTTTATTTGAATATATATGGATTTGAGAAACTACCTCAAGTGGCCAATATCTGACGCTGTTTTTATTCTACTCACCCTTAGCGCATCCCATTCAGAACTCTCGTTGTGATCGTTTTCGACCTGAGATTTCCCACCAGGATGTTGAGGTCTCTAGCAGACATCTTCTGCCCTGCACGTGTCTCGAATAAACGTACACAAAAACACATCCGGAGCTAAGGTTTGAGGGTTTCCATGCGCAGCTGGTCGAGCTTCCGCGCTGACGTTGGAATCCCCTTACAAAATTACCTCTGGACAGGTATCAGGTGCCAAAGAACGGTGAAATTTGAATAATCAATAACAATCTTCGTTAGTTTTGAAGCAAAACGCAAAGATTGGTTAAAAATATTTAGTCGGTATTTTATTCCTGGAATCACTCTCCTCATCGTACGACGATCTTTGAACGGTCATTTGTTGTACAAGGGAGCAAAATTTACAACGAGTACGTCGATTCTTTCAAATTAAATTTAAGAACGGACATTTTTCGGATTAATTTAAAACATAAGTTTTTAGAAGAATATTAAAGAAAAAAATAAGGAGAAACTGTATTGTTAATTTGTTTTTACCTATGAAGAATTGTATTAATTAATTTGTACGTACTGACATGTAATTGAAGTAATTTTTTATTTGTAATTTTATATATTTATTTTAATTTATTTTTTATGTTAATTTTATGTATATTTTATATTTGTATTATTTTTAAAAAAGGCCTATTATTTGAATTGATTGTTGGAGGAAGTATTAATTTTTGTAAATATGTATTCAGGGAAGGTGGAAGAGAGAGCCACTTGGCCCTAACCTTCTCCTGGTCAATAAATAAAATAAACAATCAATCAATCCTAATTCTTCTAGCCCTTAAATCTGCTCTTGGAGGAATATTCAGATGAACGGTCGCATTTTATGGAGCGTTCGGAGGTCGGATAACTCGAGAACCAATAAACCTATCGACCCCGCGATGGTCTCATTCAATTCATCGTCCAAAAATCCATAGAAATTGATACCAAATACATATTTTTCTGAAAAACCTTGGAAATCATGAATTTTCTCCCCCTCAAAACCCCCCAAAAATACCCTTAAAACTGAGCTAGCGAGGTGATTCAAGAATTGGGCCGTTGTGAGGCTGAAATTGATTTTTGATCAAAATTTCAAGAATGTAGCTATTATAGTTTGGCTGGAAAATCACAGAAGAAATCTTTTGAAGTTTTTTCTTTTCAAGAATTTTTCACTCCGCTCTTCAAATTTGCGGTTCTATTTTTTAAAGGTAGTTTCTTGAATGTGCGAAGTTGCAAAGTGAAAAGTGAGACTGTTGCAACGTTGTAAGAATTGTTTTTTGAGCAATAATTTTTTCAAAAGCGAACTCGTTCACTTTTTAACTCTGCAAAATATTCGGCAGAGCCTTTTTTCTCTTTGCAATAACACTTTTCATATTAGAATCTCGTTGTTTCAATAATTTTCGCGGTCTTAGCGCTATTTGAGCCATGTTGCGTTGTTTTATCGCGGATTCAACGGATGGAGAAATTTTGAATGATGACGAAGAAGCATTGGAGGCTTCGACGATTGCGGGAGCGAGGATTTTGCTTTTCTTACTTCAAAGAAATGCCCTGTCTTCCCAAAATGGGATATTCTGTTATGAAAATCACAATTTATCCAAACAAACAAGGAATAATAAACCAGAGCACGATAAAGTTTTGTCTTCTTGAGGATGTGATCCGATGCCAATTATTCCCTAATTTGGAGTTGAACATTTTTAAACGACGACCTACTTCATATTCACTCTTTTATTTATGTCTACTCTAGCTGTTATGGCTGCTATAGCTGAGATTCGACATATCTTCAGAAAATGGAAGTAGTAACCTCATTATGCACGCTCAACTCGTGAGCTTTTCAATAGTTGGCATTCATCATTCGGCTCACGTAGTGAAGAATCTTCGAGTCGAAGGTTCGTGATGACACCTGGCATATTGCCAAACGAAAGGGAAAGGCGAGTGCATTGTTTTGCTGTTAAACTTCGATTCCCATTGATAATACTTGTTGCTTGTAATACTTCTTTTTTTTATGTAAAAAATGTAAATTGGGCTTGTCCGTAAATATACAAATAAGTAAATAAATTAATAAATAAGATTACAAGCAACCAAGTACGCTATGAAACTATCCGACTTTTCTCCAAAGAGCGAATTAGAGAGTTCGTTCCTAGACATTTCCATGCGAGGCGGAAAGGCCTTGGCCGGGATTGATTAATTGATTTACGAAAGGGTATAACCTCGAGCTTGGAAGTTCTCTTGAAAACTACAATTTCTATTTCGGTCGGTGACATTTTCAATAACACTTGGTTCGCTTCAAGTTTCAAATGATAAGCGTTCAATTTTGACTGTCGTTCCGCTGTGAAGTGGATCGGCGAATGGGAAAATTTTGGAGGAAAACGTAAACTTGAATATGGAGAAAAAAAAACTAGTGGAAAAAGACGAAACATTTTTGGTCCTTGATCTTGGTAATTATTGTGCTATATAGGTACGGCAATTCTGGTAATTTCCAAAAGGAGCTTAGTCTAATAAAATAAATAAATAGTCTAATCGAGCGGTCGAATTATGGCAAACGTGGCGATTCTAGAAAGATGATTTTCACTCATGATTTTTCATGGCGGCCAGAGAGCGCCATAAATATGAAAGTATCAAGGGTAAAGTTACAGACTGTGCTAAGACATGCTAAGACTATTGTTCAGGTTCAGACGAGTCCAAGAAGTAACGAAGAATTTTATCTACGCTCGGTCTGAGTCCAGTGTTGCCAGGTCACATGTGGAGATTTGGGGAAAACCTTGACTAGAAAAGGGGGAAAATGGGAATTTTTTTACACAAAAAAGGGGATAAATATACAGGGCTGTGTTCCTATATTTTTTTAATCCTCGTATTAATTTCACCTTAACATATCACCATGATATATAGTAAACAAGGACTTCAAATATTCAATAAAACATTATGGTTCCTTGAAAACACGAATTTACTGTCGCAAATGCGAATGAAATCAGAACCATGTTAAAAACTGAAGAATCAAACTTAAAATAATATTATATTCTCACAATTTTTATCATGTTCACATGGTAAGAAAAAGTCTGCACCATTGTTGTGTAAGCGAAGCAGGCTACCTTAATTTATTTCCACTCGACTATCAAGAGAAATTGAGGTACTCACATTGCATACATGAAAATTATCGCTCAACTTTGCTCTATATTTTACAAGGAAAAAAGTAAAGAAATTGGGGGAGGATTTAGGGGAAGGAGTTATTTTTTCTTGGTTTTGGGGAGCTTTCCTCCAAAAATGGGAGACCTGGCAACACTGAGTCACAGGTGAAACTGCCCAGTGTTTTAAAGACCTCGCCAGAGAATAAAAAAGGTAAAAACCCCCGAAGCTTGTGACGCAACTTGTATGCCAAGCCCCTGGCCAGATTTGGGCCAGATCCGTGCCAACGACCTTTTTGGTAGCCCACTACCGGCAATTAAGTTTTGTTTTTAAAAATGTCCAGCTAATTTATTTCAATTGATATTCCGATTGCAATCGGATTCTTGTGAGAGGCCAGAAAATGGCCCTCCCTAGAAAACGTATGTTATTTAGGTTGATAAGTTACAAGTGGACAATGACTGCGGCGACTATTGGCCAATTAGAATTCCACCGGCTCAATGACACTTGGCTCGCCTGATTCGCTAGTTATTTTTTCCATTAGCAAAGTTGAGCAGGTTTAAGTAAGTAATGTAATAATAATTTATTCATTAATGTAATATATTAATATAATTATTTAATGTAATAGCGTAATGTATAGTAATGTAATAATATATTATAATAATTATAATGTAATTTTACTGAAGTAACCCTGAAAAAAGCGAGATTTTAAAATTTTCTCAAATTACAACATTACCTAGATCAAAAATGCATTATTGAGCATTATTTTTTATAAATGTGTAAAAAGAGAAATAAAATTTCCTTCTTCCTTCAAAATAGCCTTCTACCGGTTGAAATTCGCTGATTCCGCTATCTTATCAGTTGCGAGCGAGCTAATTTCTATGTATGTCATGCAAGGCAAGCAAGTTGCACTAGACAGTATTTCCATTTGCAATTGCGTTTCATCTTCCATCCAGGGCAACAGACGTTGAGCGAAGACCAACTGCTGTATCATTTTTCGCCTTGCGACAATTGCGTTTGCTGCAAACTAACGTTGAGTTCTTTCTCGTTTATAGAAGAAAAACCCCCGCAGCAACAACAGCTGTTGCCGTTTTCGTCCGCGGCTCGTTACGTCTTTTATTTTCTCCTCTCGAATCCCTATTCTCTTCTTATTTTGTATCTACCTGTCCTACAATTGTTCCGCTATTTCTCGCTATTTTGTGCCAAAAAAAAAAAAAAAAAACATGTGTCTGTTAAGGGTCTGATCTATTTCGTTGCGTATGGCTGCACGTTGTACCTATGAATTTTTAAAACGAATTATCGGTCTATTGGTAAATTTATTTTATTTTATTTATTTATTTGTAAATTTATTTTACTTATTGGTAAATTATTTTGGTAAATTGGTAAATTTTTTTTTATTTTATTTTATTTTATATTTGTAAATTTATTTTACTTATTGGTAAATTATTTGCGATTTTTTTTTTACATTTTTTATCGCAATATTGAAACGGTCATAAAGATATTTTTTTACGTTACCGTGCCATTTAAATCCTACGATTTTCTTCGCCGAAGAAATATATCAAGTAGGTAAGTAAGTGGATAGCTCGGGGTAAAGTTCACTTTCTCATTTACACAAGTATCGGCTACAGATTCTCCGGAAAACCTATCTCCGCATTGCGGTCTTATCAAGATGCTATCGAGGTGGCACGTGAGAAAATCTATGTAATGCAAGAAAAAAACCAAACGATGCAGCAGGTTGATGGAATAATGAGGCGAAACTGGATCGATGCGCTTTTTTCGGCCTCCTGTGCCGACCTCGACGCGAGGGCGATAAAAAATAAGGTCAGCTGTGTTTAAAAGGCTCGACCATCGGGACAAAGCAGCACGAGCAACGTTGGACCAATTTCCTGGAGCCAAGGGCTGAGAAGCCTTTTTGCCCGTCGACGGCACGAACGGAACACTATTTCTCATCTCTTTCCCTCCGCCAAATCGTCTTCCCATTTCACGATTCGAACGCGACCAAATAAAACCTCTTGGAGGGATATATGTATTTTTAACAGAAGATTTGATCACATCGACCGTTAATGTTTTCAACGAAAAATTGAGATATTTTAGTTAAAGTGGTTAGGGCTGGTTAGGTCGACCGGTTAGGGCTGATTTGAAGATTTGATCACATCGACCGTTAATGTTTTCAACGAAAAATTGAGATATTTTAGTTAGAGTGGTTAGGGCTGGTTAAGTCGACCGGTTAGGGCTGGTTAGCTAGATTGGTTAGGTCTGGTTAGCTAGATTGGTTAGGTCTGGTTAGCTAGATTGGTTAGGTCTGGTTAGCTAGATTGGTTAGGTCTGGTTAGCTCGACTGATTAAAGCCGGTTAGATCAACTGGTTAGGATCAATCCACAGGTCAGTTAATTATATTTATATATCGCAAAATAAAAATAAAAATTACAGGGTGGTAAAAGTGGTGAGATCCTCTGCCAAGAGGATGCGCTAGAGTCGTAACGCTAATTGGCAGTCCAACCTGCAACCGTTGTGGTTCACTAACATCGGTTAAGCGCAGAGACTTGCTTTGGTGACCTTGAAGCATATCCCTCATAATACTTTTCCACGTTGGCATGGGAATAAATTCCGAACGCAGTCCAGTCGCTAACAGTACAATAAATAGAGAAACTTGTCTACAGCCAGCCCTAGTTTGGGAAATTCACGAACCTTCCCAACTTCCATGAACGCTTAAAAGGCCTATTCCACGTCAAAGCGGCTTATTTACGATTCGGATGAGGTTCGCCGACGAAAAGCGACGTCAGACACGCGATTGCGTGTACTATTTCGATTACCATACAACCGCGGATAGGAGAAAATAGAATACTGCAGTTTTGAAGATCTGTCAGTGAAGTTTGATAAGGTTCAAGCTGGAACATGTGCGAGGCTCTGATGTGAAAATAATTTATTTCCGTCGTGAAAGTGTGAAGGATCTTACCAATACGTCATCTTACCTAAATGCTCTGGATTCCCACTTGGGTAAGCTGATAGTGCTTCAAAAATCAATTCTGAAAATAATGCTAAAAAAACCCACCCGATATCCATTTCAGATCTTTTCAACGAAACGTGTGTTCTGTCCCTCAAACAACTACTAAAAACCTACTACTTTTTTACCATAAATACTCGCAACTTGTATCTCAGCATGCTCACATGTACCCCACTAGATTCCAGTATCAACGAAATGTCATTAATCCACGACCCCGAATTGTTTTGACCACTAGAAGCACGGTCTACATGATTTATGTTATTCACAAGAATATGCCTACAGATAAAAAAAAAAAAAAACCAGGAACCTCCTCTCGACAACAATGCAAAAAGTCAATTATCACTTGGCTCATAATCATCACTTGGCTTGGGTTTTGAACGAGTGGATATTCTCTTCAGAAGTATTTATGTTTAAGTTATCTCGTTTGGATTTTTTTTTAACAATAAGAGTTTTATTAATGTCCCTATAATGTAAACATGACGTAGCTAGCAATTCTTGTCCAACAATACAGGCTTGGCCTAAGGTTGGACAATATATTCAAGTGTATTTTCTTCGATATTTTTGTGAATGTTATTATGATTAAAAAAAAATTAAATGGCAGAAATTAAATGGCTTGCAGCTCTGCTTCACGCTGGCACTGAATTAGATATTAGATGGTGATCGAGCTAACGGGTTGTTGATCTGGGAGTGGGAGAGTAATTTTTGCCGAAGACGCGTCTGATTTCCCAATTTCACCTGGAGCAATATTTCGTATGAAAATTCTAGGATCGAGCGAATCAATAGGAGCAATTGGCCGTGAGCTAATTCAGGACGTGAATGGTTTCCAGCGTAGGTGAACCATTCAAGACGTCAGCGCCAACTGACACCCTTTGTTGAGATCTACACGACAGGAAAATGATATAAGCGCTGCGTGAAATAAAGTCCCCCAGGTAATGCCCCGTAGTAAACACGGCGTGACCAAGGACACGTAAGAAGAGAAACGCTTGCGTTTGTGTGCGTTCGTTAGCGACAGAAGGTGAATCAGAGTCAAGTTGGAGCTCGTTAGACAGTAGGCATGGGCTTGGTAGTAGCCATCTTCCTCCTTATCCGGTTACACCTTTGGAAGACAATAGACAACAGCGCTGCTTTTGTATTTTTTCCCCTTTCAGTCTCATCGGACGGAAAATGTAAAAGGGAGTTTTTTCATTTCGCCTCCTCCGATTGAGTGAAACTCTTAAGTCTTCCACCAGGTACTTCCATTTTGGTTTATTATTAATAATAAACCATTGTAATCGCCCAAGAAAAAAAATTTATAACCCCCCTCAAAATTTGATGTTTTACGTTTCAAGGCAGGTAGAATCCGAATATCCAATAAAAAAAATTCTGTCCGGTACGCCGTTCGCCGTTAGCAGTTTTCCGGCCAAACTATAATAGCTAAAAATTTGAAATTTTCACCAAAAATCAATCTCGGTCCCACGACGGCCCAATTCTTGAACCAACTTGCTAGCTCAATTTTAAGGGTATTTTTGGGGGGTTTGAGGGGGAGAAAATTCATATTTTCCAAGGTTTTTCAGAAAAATGTGTACGTGGTATCAAATTATATAGATTTTTGGACGCTGAATCGAATGAGACCATCGCCGGGTCGATAGCTTTATTGGTTCTCGAGTTATCGCAGCTTCTGTGCCGACTTTGGGAGATTTTTAGAAGTTTGACATGAGGGTATAACTCGATAGTTCTTGGAGCTATAGAAATCGTTCTATACTCATTGGAATGGTCGTAAAACACTCTCTTCAGCTGTATCGATAGACAATAAGTTTAGCTTTTAATTAGGAAATTAAGAAAAATAAAAATGATTAAAATTACAATAGTTGCTACGGAGTTTTCCCCTATAGTTACCATCTGTTTTTCGGTGGAACGTTCACAAATGTTCGGAATATTTAGAATGACAAATGGATAGTCTTCTTAAATCAATATTGAAGCGAAATAATAATAAACCACTGTACAATCATTTGCAGCGTTTTTGAGTAGGGGTTACGTCGCGCGATAAGTTTAGTGGATGTTTTGCACGAGAAAGACATCAAATAGTTTCCTAATTCCACGGTAGATTGCTAGAAAATGGCTAACAGTTTCCTTGTGGTTAGGGCTGGTTAGCGAGTCTGGTTAGGGCTGGTTAGCGAGTCTGGTTAGGGCTGGTTAGCTGTCTTCATGCCAGGGTAGGAGTACTAAAAAACTAAAAAGTCTCCTTGTGATTCTCCTCAATATATACCGATGGATCACTTTAATTATTCCCTGAAAACACTAATATCGCTATTTTGAGTTAAAAATGCCATGAAAATTACCGAATTACCACCTTTGGCCATCAGAATTTACCACGATAGACATCAAAGGTGTTTTTTTCTCATCGTTTATTAAAAGCGATTAGTAATTTTTTTTACGTAGAACTAGCCACGTCTGAACAGTTTCTGACGTGAAACTGCTAGGAAAAAAAATTATTCGCTACATGTTATCGGACTGAGCGTATAGAGATAAAAAAAACTTTAAAAAAAAAAAAATAAAACCGACTTCAAAAAGTTTGTCTATAAAATACACTCTGAAAAGGAAAAAATAACAAAAATGTCCCAACTTCGCAACAACTCATTCGCCAACTACACATTTCAAGGACTACTTTACTACTCGTATTGACCTGACCACTTCCTGATTGATTGGATCACCTTCCCTAATAATATAAAAATTACTATTTATCATTTCCCAAATGATTAAAAGATTTTCCTTTCACCTCTGAATTGCCTCCAGATTGATCATCTTTTGGAGTCGGCGCCTCTCTTATATTGCATTGGAGAAGCCAATAGATTCCGAATTACCAGTAGTATGAATATAAATATCATGAGTTTTCACGATTCTTGAACAGAGCAAATCAGCATTTATGAGAACTGATTATTAACAATATCGATTTGAAGGTGACTATTCACGCCTTTTCCTAAAAACCGTTTCAGATTTTTCTAAGAATCTTTACGTCCAGACCCAGACTTATTACCTGGCACCTACTAATTTATCGTAAATTCATATTTATTTGTAACCATCGGGTAGTCCTTTTGCCAGAGAGGCGCCGACTCCAAAAGATGATCAATCTGGAGGCAATTCAGAGGTGAAAGGAAAATCTTTTAATCATTTGGGAAATGAGAAATAGTAATTTTTATATTATTAGGGAAGGTGATCCAATCAATCAGGAAGTGGTCAGGTCAATACGAGTAGTAAAGTAGTCCTTGAAATGTGTAGTTGGCGAATGAGTTGTTGCGAAGTTGGGACATTTTTGTTATTTTTTCCTTTTCAGAGTGTATTTTATAGACAAACTTTTTGAAGTCGGTTTTATTTTTTTTTTTTAAGTTTTTTTTATTTTTCTCTTTTTAGTGACTTACAATTATGGACAGCTCTCTTTACAGAATTTTCCCAAGCTTTCATTATTGTGTTCTTGTCACTTACTACTAACCGTCCAAACTCAATTCATAAGTCCGTTGAACGTTGAAGTTCTAAAGTATTATAATGATTACCTAACTATTTTCAATGTTATTAGGTTGATAGAGAGTGAGTTTGAACGTTTGGAATAATCCATCCACTGATTTGGGTCTCTTGGCTAACATACCGGATACTTTGATCCCATTGATCCACCTTTCAAAACTCAAATAATTGTCTACACCATTGCTGGTTACTGAATTGCACCAATTCACTCGTTCTTTATTTCTCTAACGATAATAGAGTGATGATTTCCTGACGCGTATCCGCATTCACACTGAATGAGAGAATCCGAACAAAATTTCAGAAATTCGCCGAACGTTTGTGCATTAAAATGAAGTTATTTGGCCTTCAAAACCATGTTCTTTATTGGAAATTTAACGCTGAATTCAAATCTTTTAACGAGAATGCTATGACTAACGTAGTTTTTTTTCTACAAGCATAAATAGTCCAAAAAACGTGATTTTGAAACAAATTTTTTAGAAATACGGCCTAAAAAGTATCCACGTTTTGTCCGATCAATACGAAATTTGGATCACGTAAACTAGACTCAAATTTGAACAATTTAAGTTTAAAAACGATGGAAAAACAGTTTTGGTTTGTAAGTTATGAGGTCTCAAACACAGGTCTATTAAAACATCGATTGCTCCCTTATTATGCCACCTAAACTTGATTTTTTACCATCGTTAGAAAGCTCTAGCTAAGTGCTTCCAAGTGCAATAGTGTTCGTATTTTTTTTCTCGACGTGGTTGGGAACGGTGCTCGAAAAACCTCAAAAAAGTGAAAATCGGCATCACGTTTTTTGTTAGACTTTCTTCTCTACACGCTATATTAGAATGCCGAACGAAAAATTGGAGCTAGGCTCTTGTAGGCAGATAAATTATGAACAAAATGACACCAGAAACAAAACAATCGAGCAAGTATTCTAGAAGTTATAAGCTTGCAAAGTCAAAACTTCCTTTTTTCGCGAAAATCACGTTTTCCGGCGTTTCTCCGCATCTGGAGACGTAATTACTGGATGGACTCAATTGAAAAAATTATGGGACCTACCTGGATAGTAACCCTTTCAAACAAAAAAAAAAGTAACCCGATCGGACGTACAGGAGCTGAACGCCGGTGGACAACACATACCGAAAAAAAAAAAAAAAAAAAAAAAAAAAAAAAATCCCGCTAGACGACCATAGTAACCTCCTCCTTGTTTGAAGTCGGTTAAAAAAGTAGTTCTATCACTGCAAGGCTTTCTTTCACCCTTGAAGACCGTTAAGGATTCGCAGTCACTGGGTGCTTAACTAGTCAGGGGCACGGATTATTTAAAAACCTCCGATCCCTTGAAACCTCTGAGCGTCGGTGAGAGAATTAAATTTTTAAACGCCTCCCTAGCGGGGGATGTAGTGCCTTAAATAAACCGCCACTTCGGGAAAGCCACGTAATGGGAAAATTGCCTCTCGACCGGAGCATCTCTTGGTAAACCTGAAATTAAAATTCCTTCGCAGAAAAGTTCTGCTTAAAGATACTACGGCGACAATTTGTAAACATTGAACATTGACTGTGCATTGATTCAAATTAGGATCCCTTTCTGTACGATCAATGGGACTCTGCCATGATACAAATCTGGTTAGGTCTGGTTAGCATACAAATCTGGTTAGGTCTGGTTAGCTAGACTGGTTAGGGCTGGTTAGCAGGCGTGGCTAGGGCTGGTTGGCCTGGTTAGGGCTGGTTAAATGGCCTGGTTAGGGCTGGTTGGCAGGCGTGGTTAGGGCTGGTTGGCCGGCCTAGTTAATTCTGGTTAGCATAGGTTAGCAAGACTGTTTAAGGCTGGTTAGCCAAACTGGTTAGGGCTGGTTAGCTAGACTGGTTAGGGCTGGTTGTCCGGCGTGGTTAGGGCTGGTTAGCTAGACTGGTTAGGTCTGGTTAGCGAGACTGGTTAGGTTTGGTTAGCTAGACTGGTTAGGGCTGGTTAGCTAGACTGGTTAGGTCTGGTTAGCTAGACTGGTTAGGGCTGGTTAGCTAGACTGGTTAGGGCTTGACTTATTAGCTTGTCATCAGACTATTCAGGTAGGTCGAGGACAACGCTTTGCTAAAACTCGAGATGAAACGACCGGAGAGCCATAGAAAATATCATTTAAAAAAAAACAATGGAGTCGCTCGCTTTTCGTTTTGATAAGACAGTATCTGCGACCTCTTATTGATGATCACCTTGGTTTCCACTTCGATCAGCAGTCGGGTCGTAAATTTCCAACTGGAAAACTCTCGTGATCACCTCCGCCGCCTTTTTAAGGGCGATAATTTTCCCTTTTTTGTACTTCCATGGCTCTAACACGCTTCCAACTTTATCCAACATCCGGGAGTTCATTTAGCGAACTTTTCCACCGCAGACCCCGCGTTCGAACTTATTTGATCAAGCCTTAGCCTATCTCTTTTCCCGGCGGATTTTCGTACAAAGGCTTTGATCAGAAAGGAGGAGAGAAAAACGCAACTTTTCCTCCCATCTGGAAAATGTAGTTTCGCGTTTCGTGACTGTATTGCCTTATGTGCTAGAGAACGGCCTCGATTTCTTTTTCCGCACAACACATTCGCGTAGTATGTTATGATAAAACGAGTTGTCAATTTTACATCTGCAGTGAACGGCAAGTCAAATAATATTACAATGACGTCTTAAGCATCATCATCGTGATAGCTCTAATTTTTTCCGACAACTACTCTTGTCGATCTACATGAAACTTGATTACGAATTCCTCCGATTATTCTTTCGAGCCGACTGCTGGATATATCAGGCAGATATTTCAACGATAAGTGGAGGCCGTAGATTGGGGAAAGCCGCTGTAATTACTGGTCCCGAGCGTTCGAAAATTCCAATACAAAACTGCACCGAAGGGAGAAAGGTCGATATAGCTGTCTCACCACGGCCGTCCACTTTCGACGAAACAGTTTGTCTAGTTTCTTTGTTTTCACTTTCTTCTCCATGAGACCGAATAACTCGCAGTTTAGTCGCCATAAGCTGTCATTAGTGAAGAATCAGCGTTTTGTTGAAATCATTTTTACCGGAAAGATTCGTCGAAAGGAAGAAAATTATGAGTGAATATTCTTCAACGAGGACTTCACGTATCGGCAACTGTTGCGCATTCGAGATGTACTTATTTCCTCAGTTTGAAACATTTCTGATCTCTCTGTGGCAAGTGAATCCCCCGAAAATGATACAACTTTCCATTTATCCGTCATTATCATTCATTCGCCATCTATGTTTCGAGAATGTATTGTTCTTATATCATAGTTCTTTAAAAGCAACAATCAAGGACTGTGCACACACGGTTGGTTAGGTCTGGTTGGCCAGACTGGTTAGGGCTGGTTAGCTAGACTGGTTAGGGCTGGTTGGCCGGCGTGGTTAGGGCTGGTTAGCTAGACTGGTTAGGGCTGGTTAATAGGCCTGGTTAGGGCTGGTTAACAGGCCTGGTTAGCTAGACTGGTTAGGGCTGGTTAGCTAGACTGGTTAGGGCTGGTTAACAGGCGTGGTTAAGGCTGGTTAATAGGCCTGGTTAGGGCTGGTTAACACGCCTGGTTAGGGCTGGTTAGCTAGACTGGTTAGGGCTGGTTAACAGGCGTGGTTAAGGCTGGTTAGCTAGACTGGTTAGGGCTGGTTGGCAGGCCTAAAGTTAAAGCTGCTCAGCACTGGTTAGACGTCCTGGTTATGGCGGGCAATATAGACACGATATGGCTGCTATGTTCGTTTTATTATTAATATTATATTATTGTTCCTCTACGCATCATAATCAAAGATGGCGCTCACATGGCTGGCTAGGTCTGTTTAGTCAAAATGGTTAGGTCTGGTTAGCCAGATTGGTTAGGATGGGTTAGTTTAGTGGGTTACCGTGCGGTGTTCCATTCGTTTATACAAGACCGAGAGTACGCGGCTAATCTTTTGTATATAAAACAAAAGGTACTATTGTTTCCTCTTGTGGCTGAATCCTGCACGTTAATTCAACTTCCGAGGAACTTTCATCTCACGTAGATCACAGAACTTCTTCGGGACGAACTCGCGTCAAAATCGTCTCCCATCGATCAGAATTATCGTAGTTTCTCGCGTTCTCCGTTTCTCTAACGACGTTTCGCGCACTCTTAAGCGCTTTCTCTTGTAAGAATCGCTTGAAAAATGCCTCTGTCTTTCTTTCTAGCCGTTTGTCCTCGCTATCAGTGAAACGCGCCTCAACAAACCTGACAAGCCGCCTCCGAGTTGATCATATTTCTCGAATCGCGCTTTTAACGGTGAAAGCACGGTCGATTTAGAAATCCCTAGAAAGGCGGTTCACATCAGACAACTTTCAGCTTCATTTCGAACCGTACTGGTCGACTGACTCAATTTTGGTAACTCGTCTTGTATAACCAGTTGCAACTTAAGCTTTCGAACGATCCGCTGACTCAACTTGTGTCGCATCACTTTCGTTTTCGAATCGTGGCATAAATATCGACAACTGCAAAACCTCGTATGTTCCTTTCTCAAAATTTTACAGGAGACGCGAAAAACTCAAAAAAAAAGTAAGTTTTCCAAGATTTCTAACTTCGGCCCTCGATAACTTCCGCAAAAACTGGTCAATTTGGATGTTTGACTATACAAAAAAAAGGCAATTTAATCGTCCGCATATTGTCCAAGTAATGTACCTATCCATTTTTCAACCGTTTGTGCGGAATTCAAGAATTTCGGAGAAATATTAAAAAAATCCCGCTTTCCGACTTAAAATCTTCTTTTCATCTATTGAGGACAATATAAACCAACAATGTCGCATTTATTATTGATATACACACCAACAACTATCATTGTGCAAAATTTGAACGAAATCGAAATCAAAAAAATTTTCACGAAAAAATCAAGGGAAACCCCTGCGAATTTTTCGCGACGACCGGTTGATGATTTTTTTCTCGCCTTCCAGTTCAGATAAAAATCTGAAATTTTCAGGAAAGTTGTATTCCACCAAGATGTATTTTTGTAATTTTTTTCATTTCTCGGAAAAAATTGCAAACGGTATAAAAAAATCAGTTTTCGAACTCACAAAAAACGGACTTTAACCGAGCGTTACGCGGTGAAAATTTTAGTAAACCAGTCGTTTTATTACGTAGGAGTCTTCATTTGGACGCCATAAACAAGTGTATGACAAAAAGTTTGCCAGGAAAAATTTATTCAGCGCCACAGAAATTATTTTCCGTATACCGAGCTCCAGACCGGCCGAAATTCTGAGCGTCGGTAGGGATAAAATATATAACTTTTGTTTTCGACCGATTTCGAAAGCTCTTCTTACAGGAAATTTAACGCTGAATCCGAATTCGATGCCAAAACAACGGAAATTTGACATCGACTGTTAGTTTTTGCTATTTTTTAGGATTTCAGTGATTTTATTCACGCTTCAGTTTTTCAACTTTGAAAATTAATTAAAAATACTAATACTAGGACTGTTTGCTCACGTTTATTCTTGCAGGAAACTAGACGAAGAATTCGAATTTGAACTGAAGAATTCAAACATTTTATCATAAATATTTTATTTCTACTTCCATGTTTACGTAGTAAATGGAAGTACAGTGATCGTACGAAGAGTCGAATTCGGAACGGAGGAGAATTTTCACACTACTATACTCAAAAAATTACATAAATCATCAAAATTTACATAAATAAAAATAACACAAGTGGCCAAAAAATTACATAAACCGTCATATCTCTGCGAAAAATGAATGAAACTCTATGAAATTTCAAGGGAATTTTTTCCCAGTGATTGTGCAAAATTTGCCGTTTCCTGATTTTGGATAACACACAGTACTTCCGAGATATAAATATTCAATGTTTTTTTTCTATTTTGATTTTTACAGGCTATATGAGTCGAAAGTTTTCTACGTTCGAGGTCTTAAAATGTTTGGGTTGGCGATTGAATGATGCCTGATTTTTATCAAGTGGGTCACATACAGTACTTCCGCGTTATTCTCATATAGTCAGTATTTCGATTTTTGCACACCGCAAAAATAAATATATTTGAACGCTGGGGGACTTTAATTAAATGTTCCAAATGTCAGCTGAATCTCGCTTCATTTTTATTATTGGGGTGACACACAGTACATCTTCGTAAAACGCATTTCAGCTTTGTTCGAGCGCTTTTGTAATTTTCGGGTTTATTTGCTTTAAATATGACCAACTTTGACCTCGTTCGAAAAACTTGTTACGTATAGTTTTGATCACACACAGTGCTTCCGCCGTATTCCGTTTTTCTGCTGTTGAGATCTTTAAAGGCTCAAAGGAGCTTCAATATTCAATGCATATATCCAGTTACAGACTCAAAAATGGAAGTACTGTGTGATCTATGCACACCACTGGTTTTCATCTTTTGAAGTTTCAACTTCGGATTTTTCTCAGCATGTTCGCTATTTTATGCAAAATCGACCCCGTGGAAGAAATTTAAGTAAGGATCGATTAGAAATAAAATACAACACTAATTTATTTTCTTTTTTGAGCTATCAAGTGATGAACTCGTTAAGCCAGAAACGCAGTAAAAATAATGAAATGCCATATTTGATAGAGATTCAACTGGACGAGCCTAACTGCTGGGACTGGCGAGCTTTTATTGCACTTCTGGAACCATCTCGATTAACCAGTTATTACAATCGAACATACAGAAACGTTTTTCATGGGCGACAAACTTTCACCGATTTCGACGTCGAAAATTGAGCGCTTCCGCCTGCATTGGCTCCATCGAACGAAGGAACCCATTATCCCAATTGAACGTAATTTATTTTATTAATCATCGTATTTACGTTTAGAGCTTCCTAGCTGCGAAAGAAGCCAGAAAGCGCGTTCCGAGTTTTTTTTTTGCACGATTAATCTAGCAAAAACAATTTGAATTTCTGAGCCGACGCGAGTTTCTAATCGCTCGAAATAGCGTACAAATAGCTGGAGGAAAGTCGAGATTAGAATAGAAAGATTAATGATTCGATGCGGACGATGTCGGATCGCGTGACGGGGCAATTCGTGTCTCACACCTACGAAGGAACCTCGCCTTTCCTCCTGAAGTGACAATCCGTCCTCGCTATCAAACGACGATGACATCATCTGAATGCGGAGTGCTCCAAGTCTCGAGATGTCGATTCCTTGCTCGCCAAGAGTCAAGGTGATCAAGTAAGCTTGAGCAATACGATAGAACAGTACTTTCAACAGAACGATGCAGAAAAAATTATGTTGAAAAAAAAAAAAAAACGCTGCAAATGAACGTAAAGTGGTTTATTATTCCTTCGTATTCCTTCGCTTCAATAATGATTTAAGAAGACTATCCATTTGTGATAGTAATTATTCCGAACATTTTTTTGTGAACGTTCCAACTGAAAAACAGCTTTGTTGTTACCATTTCTCTGTTATAAATAAGACCTAAATACTTAACTATTAACTTTTTTAACGTTTTAGATTCATGACAATCTCAGCCTTGCGTAGCTATTGCAGGACCTATAATTTTTTTTTTAAATTTTATATAGAAGGTATTCACCATAAATATACATTATTTATTGATTCCTATCGGCGAATGTGATCATGGTGTGATGTCTCAGTAAAAATATCGATAATAGCTATTAATTGACAGATGTTTTCTGAAGAGGCCCAGAGCGGCGAAAGCGCTAGAAATACAGAAATGCAAAATGAGATAACGTCGCCATTAATATCTCTACCTCAAACCCATGTCGAAGAAAAACAGATCAGCAACTGTCGGAGAAAATTCCGTAGCAACTATTGTAATTTTAATCATTTTTATTTTTCTTAATTTCCTAATTAAAGCTAAATTGTTTGCCTAACGGTACAGCAGAAGAAAGTGTTGGACGACCATTCGAATGAGTATAGAACGATTTTTATAGCTCCTCAAGTCAAATTTCTGAAAATTTTCCCAAATTCGACACAAAAGCTGCGGTAACTCGAGAACCAATAAAGCTATCGACCCGGCGATGGTCTCATTCGATTCAGCGTCCAAAAATCTATAGAAATTGATACGAAATACATATTTTTCTGAAAAACCTTGGAAAATATGAATTTTCTCCCCCTCAAAACCCCCCAAAAATACATTTAAAATTGAGCTAGCAATGTGGTTCAAGAATTGCTCCTTCGTGCGACCGAGATTGATATTTGACGAAAATTTCAAGAATTTTTAACTATTATAGTTTGGCCGGAAAAGCCGGCGTACGGTGGACCGACAGATTTTTTATTATTGGATATTCGGAATCTACATGCCTTGAAACGTGAAACATCAAATTTTGAGGGGGGTTAGAATTTTTTTTTATTGGGCGATTACAATGGTTTATTATTGAATAATAAACAAATATTATTGAATAATAAACACGCTAAAGAATTAGCACGTTTTATTACATCCAGTAAATTACGATATTGCTCGGTGGATATAATTATAGTCGTATATATCTACTTAATTCTCAGGTAGTTTTTTCTCTACTGAACCATTCTTGCGATTACGCATTCGACTGCGATCGCTCTTATATTTTCAACCCGAACTCGGTCGTACGTACAAAAGTAGAAAGCCCTTAATCGAACCTTGTAATTATTCCGTCGGCCTATCTACGGTTCAGAAATGACTTTTCAGTCCTAGTTCCATTTCGATGACGGCGGGCTTGAATATGTAGATCACAGGTAATGAATATAGAGTGAGGTATTCGAATAAAGCGTATCGCGTCTGATGAAGATCCGCGAATTGTTATCTTAGGTATATGCGTATGAAGTATGCCAGATGTTTTCTCATAGCTAAAGCTTCTGAAGGTTGTACGATTTAATTGAATGCGAATCAGAGCCAATATTGACAATATTTAGGTTAGTTTGGATAGGATAGAATAAATTTTATTTTTTACAAGAGCCAACTAATGACAACGCAAACGTTGATTTAACAGAAAATTAGTAGAGGGTTGAAGTCGAAGCGCAGACTAATTTACTAATTTTTATTGCATATTTTGAATTCGAGGTAGATTTGGATACGCGAAATGTTTTTGGATACTAATTTGACATCTGGAATATTCAATTAAAAATAAAAAAATATAAATCGTAAATAACGTAGCAAAAAAAAAAAAAAAAAAAAAAAAAAAAAAAAAAAAAAAAAAAAACATATTAGACAATAATATTCAAGGCTGTACAGATCTCCATCGATGAGGCGCCTTCTCTTACAGGGACCATAGTGAGCAAATCCTCTTGCAGATGAATAAATATTCACGCCCCATTCTGAACCGGGCGAAAAGGTCCTTAATTAGATTAGGTTAGGTTAGTCAGGTTAAATTAGGTAGGTTAGGTTAGGCTAGGCTGTTTAGATTAGGTTAGTTAGGTTGTTTAGGTTAGGTTATTTAGGTTGTGGTAGTTAGTTTAATTTAGTTAGGTTGGTAAGGTTTGGTTGATTAGATTAGTTAAGTTTGGTTGATACGGTTAGGCTAGAGTGTTTAAATTAAGTTAGTTAGGTGGTTTAGGTTAGGTTGATTAGGTTATATTAGTTAGGTTAGGACAGTTTGGTTATTTAGGTTACATGAGGTTAGTCAAGTTAGTTTAATTAGGTTAGGTTAGTCAGGTTGAATCAAGTTAGCTAGGTTAGGTGGTTTTAATTAGGCTAATTAGGTTGTTTAGATTAGGATAGTTAGGTTAATTAAGTAGGCTAGTTAGGTTAGGTTAGGTAGGGTAGTTAGGTAAGGTTAGTTAAGTTAGGTTAATTAGGTTAGGTTAGTTAGGTTAGGTTAGTTAGGTTAGGTTAGTAAGGTAGGTTAGGTTAGGTTAGGTTAGTTAGGTTAGGTTAGGTTAGGTTAGTTAGGTTAGGTTAGTTAGGTTAGGTTAGTTAGGTTAGGTTAGGTTAGTTAGGTTAGGTTAGTTAGGTTAGGTTAGGTTAGGTTAGTTAGGTTAGTTAGGTTAGGTTAGGTTAGGTTAGGTTAGTTAGGTTAGGTTAGTTAGGTTAGTTAGGTTAGTTCAGTTAGTTAGGTCAGGTTAGTTCGGTTAGGTTAGGTTAGGTTATTTAACTTAGATTAGTTAGGTTAGGTTAAGTAAGTTAGGCTAGCGATGTTAGGTTGTTTCGATTTAGTTTAGACTTAGGTTAGTTAATAGGTTACAAATTTTCATGCTTCAACCTTTCTACTAACCCATCAATTCATTGATGTATTTGGGTCTTGAATGCTGCAGCGTTTAATATAATGTGTTATCTTTAAATACCTTTTTTCTGTACGAGAGCCACTTTAACCAGTCGAAAACCTGGCGCGACTCAGTTGCTCCATCTCGAGGTTATTCCACTTGGGCCCATTATGTTTCGCGAGTCGCTCGACATCTCTTCACTTGTAGATGCGTTGTTTGGGTTGTTCAAAAACTTTTGTTCCTCGACAACAATGCCGGCCTTCCGTCGGCACGCGCCTTTGTCGGTTCTGAGCCCTTCCTCTACACGTACTTTGCCGTGTACCTTCCACCGATTCCTTTTCATCTCGTGTCCGCTGCTTTGTGTCTTTCTCACGATAAATAGAACAGAGGGCGGATTCTATTTTCAGTTCGCGTCTCCCTACAATAAACGAATCAAGTTTTCAATGAAGGATTCCCCGAAGAGAGATCCGTTCGATTAGATACGAAGCGAATTATTTGAGCCATTTTTTGCGCCGAACTAGGTAAAGAAAGTTAGATAAATGGGTTAATTAGTTGGGTCAGTTGGTGACTGTCAATATGACTGCATTTGTAGTAGTTTTGGCGCCACCATCGTTTGTTTTAGTCATGCCATCTAGCGGCAGGTTAAGGAAGGAGTTCAGTTTATACCGGTTTTGGCTAAGTGCTAGGAGCGATCCGAAGCTTTATGGCTTATGCAACTTCTTTATGGTGCCTTATGTTCCTTATGATACTTTATGGCTTATGCAACTTCTTTATGGTGCCTTATGTTCTACCACTTTTGGTGCACTTTACGCAAAATTGCTCCATTTTCGTTAGTCCTCTTTATGTCTGCCAAACGGTATTTTTCGGTTATGTTCTTTATGACCATAATTTTTCTTCCTTTGTGAATTTCACTTAACCATTGATTGAGGTCAATCAAAATCTCAGGTTGGCCGAACTGTAGTAGTTTTGGCGCCACCATCGTTTGTTTTAGTCATGCCATCAAGGAGCTCAGTTTATACCGGTTTTGGCTAAGTGCTAGGAGCGATCCGATGTATATATTCGATTTTGTTAATAAAAGTGTTCTGCTCGCTCATCCATCTCTGCTACACATTGTAACCAACAGCGGGGAAAATGTCTTGCCATAATTTCCCCTGCTGAGGAAAATATTTCCTGCTAACTTCTTGTGGAATAAAAATCAAATGAGATGGTCGAGTCAATGATGTCATCAGAACAGCTGGTTGTGACTTTGAAGCTCTTGTTCCTGATGAACGCGTCTATTTATGCTGAGATGATGGGGCAATTTCTTTTGAAAAATTGCCCCGTTATAAATTAGACAAAATCTGAACCCTTAATTTTCTTCAACGTGCTGCAACAATTCGCAACGCTTGCAGCACCTGATGTGGTCTCAAATCCGCAAAAGCACTATTCGCTGCATAAACGCAACGCTACGAGGAAGAGAGGAAAGGAATACGTTATTATTCGCTCATCTTTATGAATGACATGCGCATCCCACACCTGCCGCGTCGGAGACGATTTTCCAGGCGACCGGCGGCATCACTGCCTACGAAACATCTGAGCTTGAATATTTGTGAGCATCAGCGAGCAACTGTCTTTGGAGCCGTATTTCGCGCAGGCGCGCAGAAAATTGCTTGAATATATGAAAGCGTTATTTTTACCACGAATCGGAATACGAAAGCGTTTTGCCTACAGTAACAATCGAGGGTTTATAAATGTGGAGCTACTGAAAAGGAACTTATCAGTGATGCGAAATACCTTCTGGTTAGAATCCGTCCTTGTGTCAAAAATGGTAGCAGAGTTGTATGTTAATCTGGTTAATGCTGGTCAGCTAGATTTGTTAGTTCGACTGGTTAGGGCTGGTTAGCTGGATTAGAGCTGGTTAGCTCGACTAGTTTGTACTGGTTAGTAAAGTAGCTGGGCTGGTCTGATGAATTAGTTAAGGCTAGTTAACAAGACTGGTAAGAGCTGGTTACACAAGATTGGTTAGGGCTGGTTACACAAGATTAGTAAGGACTGGTTAGCTCAATCGGATAGGTTGGTTAGCTGGATTTAATAGAGATTGTTAGCTCGACTGGTTTGTGCTGATACCAAGATTGGTTAGGGCTGGTTACACAAGATTAGTTAGGACTGGTTACACAAGATTAGTAAGGACTGGTTACACAAGATTTGTAAGGGCTGGTTGGCTAGATTGGTTTGGCTGGTTAACTGGTTTGAATAGAGCTGGTTTGCTCCACTAGTTTGTACTGGTTAGTAAAGCTGTTTAGCAGGGCTGGTTTGGTAAATTGGTTAGCGCTAGTTAGCAAGACTGGTAAGAGCTGGTTACACAAGATTGGTTAGGGCTGGTTACACAAGATTAGTAAGGACTGGTTAGCTAGATCGGTTAGGTTGGTTAGCTGGATTGAATAGAGCTTGTTAGCTCGGCTGGATTGTGCTGGTTAGCAAGATTGGTTAGGGCTGATTTGTAGAGCTGTCTAGCAGGGCTGGATTGGTAAATTGGTTATGGCTGGTTACACAAGATTACTAAGGACTTTTTAGCCAGATTGGTTAGGCTGGTTTCCTCGACTAGTTATTAGTTTTCTCCATACAAAAGAAAAATTATGTATCTGATTGAAGACAATCCGCCCATACGCTTGATAAACTGAGATACAATCTGTTGACAAACACTTTTAGATAGCGGTTGATGACAAATTCATTTCGTCTCGTGCACTTCAGAGGCTATCGATGTATCAGTTCAGTTTCCATCTAGTTCCGTGCGTTCGGTTCGAAAATGAGATCCGTCTTCTGTATTTTAAGCCCGTATAAATTTTTTATAGCAGCGATCGAACTTGTCCAAACTGCATCGCACAATCAACATTTATCAAACTGCAGAGAGGAAATAATTTAACCGAATGCGGGCATTTTGTCCAAGGTATTTTACCGATTACATCTAGCATTAAATCAGATAGTTCTGCGATTTCTGTAATTTACTATTGAATTCTTAACATGCAACTCGGGCATTTGACCATCTGCTTCTCCTTCCATATATTAGCAAATTGACCTTGGTATTTTTTTTGTGGTAATGAAAATGAAATCAGAAAGGCGATTCCCTCTCGTGAGACAGGTGGCGAAGGTTTCTCACTTCGAATGTTCTCGTTGTAGGAACTAGGTGTCCTGATGTTACGCTGTGAGGGTGAGACAGGATACCCGCATGATCGCACATCCTGTGCCCGTCTGCGAGCTCCCACGACTTCCAGCCGTTTTCTATCGCGTTTTCACCGCTCGCCGCTCGCATCTCCTTCCTCGTCCTTTGTACGAAGGAATGCCTTCTTGGGAAAAACATTCCATTGTTTCCAGGGCTTTGATTGTGAGAACGGCCTGAGGATGAGCTCGGAGGACAAGATCACAATGAACCGTCATCGCTGATGAAAGCGGACGGAAGGGAATATAGGAAGGGGTATTCAATTTTAAGCCGCCATTTCCCGTTTAATTTAGAGCTCGAGGAGTTTCAAAATCGACCAGGGCCTAATACTTTCCCACCGATATCGCATCAATGCAAGGTCCTCCATACCAATCTTGCGTGAAGATTGATGGCGATTTTACTCTATACTTGTATTTATTTGTTCCACCTTTTTCAATTCATATTTTTCCACTAATTTTATTTATACCCCGATTTTACAGTGGATAATCGTTATAATATTTAGTAATTATATTATTTCATCGCTCGAGGCCTTGAAATGTTTGCTAGGCGAGTAGAATAATGGTGCTAAATTTTTATGGTTTGTTCACAATTATTACTTCCGAGTTATTCGAGTTCATTACATTTTTCATAAGCGTCTTTTTACTTTTTGGTTAGGGCTGCCATTCGCTGCAGAATGATATCTCTTCAATATTTTAATTGTTAATGCTGAATGACTATTTTTTGCTCGTATCGCAAACCTCCTTTTTCGCTTTAATAACTAGCCTTACTGTTGCCTGACAATACTTCATAATGTACAAATAATAGTTTATGTTGTTTATTCTTTTGCATAAAGGAAGAGAGCTCCATGGTAATATTTGTACACAGATCGGTCAAATAAATTCTTGCCAATTTTATCTCTTATCTTATCTCTTATCTTATCTCTTATCTCATCTCATCTCTTATCTCTTATCTTATCTCTTATCTTATCTCTTATCTTATCTCTTATCTCTTATCTTATCTCTTATCTTATCTCTTATCTTATCTCTTATCTTATCTCTTATCTTATCTCTTATCTTATCTCTTATCTTATCTCTTATCTTATCTCTTATCTTATCTCTTATCTTATCTCTTGTTCTCTTATCTTGTTCCAGAGTTGAACGTTTTTTCATTTCTAGCATAATACAAATAAATTTTTTGCTGTTGCAGATGGGGCATGTGCTAACTGTCGCTAAACTGTAAGCAGAGCACTGAATTCAAGACACGGATGTGGGACGCAGTCCCCGACCTAGGCCCCGACCCGGCCTCAGAATCCGAATCGTCCGATTCGTCGTTGAGCCCGCTAGCGCCGCTTGAGACTCCCGAAGACTCGCTGGTCGACTTGCCGTTCGACAGCCAAGTGACGAAGGAGAGACATGCCGACAGCTGCGATGTACCAGTGAAAGCGGTGACGGGGAGTAAAAAAGGCGGCGAGAGCAGCGATTCCGGAAAAGAAAGCGGGGACGAGGATAATAAAATGGACGACGGCGATGACGAGGATGAAGATGATTACGATGAGGATTACGAGGTAAGAAAAAAATATAAAAAATTTAAATTTAAACAAGAGAAAAATTACTTGCAATTACTTAGTAAAATAATATTCGAAAGAACTACTTGAATAAATTCTTGAGCAGGTTGATTCAGTGTTAGTCTCGGTAAAGTTGATGGAATTAAGACCTGTCTGCATAATAAAAAGTATTGTTGATTCGTGGGGTTTTCCGGTATATATTGTTCGCTGGCGTTCAGCCTTGAAGTTCGATCGGGTTGCTTCTTTTTTGTTCGTTAGGTCCTATAATTTTCTCGTCTTTTTCCGTCATTCTTGAACGGTTTTATCCCTTTGTTTCACAGGATTACCAAGACTGCGAAGGTTTCGACGATCGCTACCCTTGGAGTTGTTACTTGACGACGATCGAGGAGGAAGAAGAAGAAGAGCTCGAAGAGGAAACGATTCGCGAATGTAAGAACGAGGAGAATCAAGATTCGGGTAACGATTCGGACCTTGAAAAATCCGAATTGGAAACGTTCGAAATGTTGGAAAAACTCTGCGAAATCGAAACGAAAAGGACGGAAACGCGAGGCCGAATATCGAGCTACCACGAATACAAAAGGCTCAAAGCGACGTCGCCTGTTTTATCCGAATATAGGAATCAAATCGTAATTGAAAAAGACGTGAAAGGTGTTAAAATCAAAGTGAAAAACGAGAGTGAGGAAAAATCGTCGGAAAACGGTCAGGAAAGTTGTGCGCGCGGCGTGGACACGGTCGACGATCCAAAGGAGGAAACGATTTTTCAACGAGGTGGTGAGGAAAAAATCGACGTTTTTGCAGAGAATCCGTCGACGGAGAATACGTTTAATGGTTCAGCGGGAGAACGCGATACGTCCTTGCTTGATACGCACTATTATACGCTCCAAGATACCGAATGCCACGATACGGCTGAAAATGACGACAGGAAGAAGAGCGACGATACGCGAGAAAGTGACGATACGCGAGAAAGCTACGATACGCGAGAAAGTGACGATACGCGAGAAAGCTACGATACGCGAGAAAGTGGCAATAGTTGGAAACGTCGAAAAATAGACGATAGCGAGCGTCGGACGGAAAACGCTAAGCTAGAGAATGTTTACGACGATACGGTGTACGAATGTTCCGCTGCGGAAGCGGCTGAATCCGTTATAGAATTCAGCGTTCCGCATAGTTTCAACAGCGATGACGCGACGACGACGTGGCTCCTTTCCGAAGGCCCTTCGACGGCTGAATATTCCGCCACGGTGTCCAACGGCGTGCTCGACTACGCGCCTCCCGAATATTGCGATGATTCCGAAGCGGAATCAATTTTAGAGGTGCGCGTTCCGCACGATTTCGACGATTCGGACATTCCGTCGACGTGGCTCGTCCTCAAAGACGATCTACGGTCGTCGACGATACCTGTGGATTCGTTCGGCGGAGGAGAAACGGTGGAATCGATACGTCATAGCGACCTGCGCCGTGGCGCCGCCCACCGGCCGATCAATAACGACCGCCCAACTGGGCGACGACCAGTGACGGCCGAACTGGCGATGAAGCACGATCCCGATTTGAAAATCAAGTCCGCACTTAAGCGGGGCGCTTCGTCGAAAAAGCGCAAGAAGCACAAAGTCCAGTTTGACGAGTCGTTGAACAAGTTTTTCGAAGCGGATTACGTGATATTGATACGGGAAGAATGCGGAGGCGGCGGGTGCGATTGCGGCGGAGGCGGTGGCGAATATTGTTACGGAGCGGACGACGACGATGACGACGACCTGCTGCCGATGGCGCCGTCGGCGCCGACGATGGCCGCGCTCGATTTGGCGCCTTTCGAGCCCCCGTCGGAATTCGTCGATCAGCTGACGCTAAGTCCTCCAGATGGCTACAAAGATCACCACTGCCTGCATCATTTACCTCCCACGCTACAAGGTACGCCCATACATGTTTTTATTAAATAAATAATTACAATAATATAAAACTTATGCGATTAAAATATTGAATTATTTCGCCACGATCGAAAATCGCAAAATGGTACAATTTACGAGCGAGCGCGGTTTTTTCTATTTAGCGGAGGTTTTTATGGGAATGATCGGCGGATGATTTTATTTAAAAAAACAAAAGCACGTTGGGTATTTTTAAAGCTGGCAAAATGGTTCCATGGTAATAAATAATCGTCCGATACTCTTCTTTATCGATCGGAGATTAATCTGACTTAAAACAGAGTCAGTTTAGATATCGAAAAGAAAACAGAAAACGGATTTGAAGAAAATTTAGGAAACGAACAAAAAACTAGTTACAAAATTTACCAATATTTCTGTTTTCGTTCTTCGTCTCACCTATTTTCGAATTATCTTCTAACGCGAAAGGATCTATATAGCTGCCCTATTCAAGTCTTGAAAGACGAGGCCGACAAAAAGTGCCCCGTTTCAAAAGAGCTCCCTTTTTCATCTTCCCACCCCGTGACGACTTAATTCGAATTCGAACGAGCTTTTTCTCGAGTTGTTATCGTTTCTTTTTCCGCCAGTCGCAGGCGTTTTCCGTCAGAAGTTTTCGCCCAAGTTTTTCCTCTCGGATTTTAATAGAGTTTAAACGGAAAACTCGGTTTGGGAAATTTATCCGCATCCGTTACGCGACGTATGAATAATACAGCGACGAATAACTTTAATTCATTAGCGTTCAATATTACGGCGAAATAAGAGCAATTTTATTATTTTTATATTCTCCGAAAATGACTCGATTTTAATATTTTTATTTCCCGTCGATATGCTGTACCTAATAGCCTAAAAAAATGTCCCAACAGCCAAAATAATGCTCGTAAACGTACGTATCAAACTCTCAAAAATGTCGCAAAATACCTTGAAAATTAAGACTAGTCAGAGAGCCAGAGTCAGAGTCTAGACCACATCTAATGGTCATTAGTCACAATTCAAGAATTCGAGGTCACAGTCGAAAATCCATTGTTGTGCGCCAAAGGTCTAAAGTAGAAAGCCTAGTACCCAGCGTGTAGAGTTCTGAATCTAGATTCTGGGGGTCTAGAATCCAGTGTCTAGGGTCTGGGGGGTCAAGAGCATAGAGTCTAGTGTCTAAAAACTATAACACACAGTCGTAGATTCAGAAATCTGAGTTGTAAGCATGGGGTCTTGAGCCCAGTATCGAGATACCAGAGGCCAAGGTCTTGAGTCTAGATCTGAACGTTCAAATAAAAATAACGAGTCCAGAATAGTCAGGAGACGAGAGCCTAGTGTGCAATGTCCAGAAACTAGAATACATAGTTGTGGGTCCAGAATACAGAGTTGTGAGTCCAGAATCTTGAGTTGCAAGTGCAGAATCTAGAGTTGCAAGTGCAGAATCTAGAGCTCAGTGTCTGGAAACCGGAGTTCAAGGCCCTGAGTGTAGATACGAGAATTAGAATTCAAATCACTAGTCCAGAACCAAGGATTCAGGAACCTCAGTCCACAGTCAAGAGCCTAGCTATCGATTTTCAGAGTTTGGATCTAGATTCCAGTGCCTAGAGGTCAGGATCCCACGTCAAGAGACTAGTGTCCAGAATCAAGAGCCAAAAGTCTAATATCTAGGGTAAGAGTCAAGACAAAAGAGACTTGAGTCTAGAAACGAGAGGGCAAAATCCTGAGTCTAGCTTCGAGTGTTCAAAGGCTAAATCAGTCCAGTGTCAAGGGTTCAGGAACCTTAGTTTAAGGCCCATAGTCAAGTGCCAGGGGTCTAGTATGTCAAGATTCTAGGTTCCAGAGTACAATGTCTAGGGTCCTGAGTCTGGAGGCTTGAGTCCAGATCAAAGGCGGTCTAGATTCGGTTATATCAAATAGGGCGGGTACTCATTCACCTATAGCGTGGGGAGCGTCGAGCTTAAGGTCAAAGGTCGCTACGTGATCTGACGTCATTCACCGGCTCCGTTCTTCATTCAGTCGAGCTACAAGTTGAATAACGTTGATGCGGCTTCTACTGAAGTGTTTTTAATAATACATCGAATATAATTAAAACTATCGGTTATAGTTGTAATTTTTTGGTTCATTATTTTGGGTATTTTGGCTCACTTTCTGCGGTGTATATTGGTGACATATTTGAACAATCAAGTTCCTTTAGGAAACAAAAGTATGAATTATTCTCGAGTAGCTAAGCAAGACTCAGAAATATTAATTCGGTATTAGTGTTAATTCAGCAGTAGAAGTATTTTTGTTTTTTCGACCATACTTACCTTGGCTGTAACTTCCTTAATTTTCATGCAAATTCAAATCCAATTACACCGTTGGAAAAAATTTTCTCGACTCGCTGCTGCCATGCATAATTTTTTTTAGTAGGATCGAGACGTGAATTTAAGTTAGTCAAAACCGGAAAAAAATTTTCCTCCTTCAAACCTCGTTTTCTCTGTGAAATTTATTATTGAAAATTAATTTCGTTAGCGCTTAGAGAGAAGCACTTTTTTTAAAAGAGTTAATAGGACAAAAGAGCGTTTGAAAAATCGTTGAATCGTTAAAAGTAAATTATTATAGAACCCTTTTTGGTAGGAAATTAGTTGTAGAACGCGGAGAGAAAAGGACAACTGCGCTTTAATTCGCTTCTGAAGCGATAAATGAAGATGCGCTACGAAACTAAAGTTTTATGAGTCTGCAGCAGAAATATGTAATTATTATATTAAGCCATCGATAACGCTAGACGTCAATGCTGAGATGAATTGCTAAAGAATTTATCTCCAAGTTCGTTCATTTCGCATTGGCAACTTGAAAAGTCGATAAGTCTCCGACCGGGGACTTTGTTTAAAAAAGACTGCAAGATCGTACGTAAACTAAAACGATTGTAGTGGGGCGATAGGGATGAAGAAACTTCCTGTTTCCGTTGTTTGTTGAAAAGCGACCGACCGTGGAAGCTTCGGTCTGGCTGGGAATCCATTTCTCTCTACTCGTTCTAACTTTATCTTCTACGGCGATTGTTTAAACGGAATAAGTCGAAAGTCGGCTCGGAAATCTGGAGCTTGCATGGCGAATTTCTGGTGCACTAAACTGAGAGAGAGAAGAGAGGGAAAATTTGCTCAAAATAACTCACTAATTGCTTTAACGTGATATTGAAATAAACTAAACTCGTCGTTGGGCATAGCCTGTGGTGACGAGCTCGAGTCGCTCACAATGCGGAAAAATTAAAAAAACATCATACAAAAATTCGAAATACGACTCAGACAAAAATATACTAATTTATTTATAAATTGTAGATAACATATTTTCCACGTTTTCGGAGCCTAAATTAATAAGCCACGCGTAAATGTAATTTTAAGCGACTCCAAAAGGAGGAGATTACTTTTTTCGGATGTGGTTCAGTTCCTGTAAGTCCAATCGTGTTTTTTTTTTTTTTTTGTTTTTTTTTTTGGTTATTATTGAGGTAGGTCTTCTAATTTTCTAATTGTTTTTAAATTGAATCCATCCAGTATTCACGTCCCCAGATCGGGAGAAATGCCGGGAAGCGTGATTTTCGCGAAAACAGCAATTCTTTACTTTACGAGCTTATAACTTCTATAAAAAAAATTGCTTGAGTTTTTAAATATTTATGTAATTCTGTTTATAATTTATCTGCCTATAAGGGCTTAGCTCATCAGTCCTGAGCAGTGTTGCCAGGTCCCAATCGATGGTTTGGGGGAACCTTCGAGAAGAAAAAGGGGAAATGGGTAATTTTTTAAACGAAAGGAAGGGGGTTTTGGAAATTTTTAGCTCAAGAGAAACGTGATTCTAGCGACATCAGAATAGACTCTGCTCATAAATATTGTAGGTGAGGGGATATATTTTGCAAAAAATGACTTTTCAATATTTTGCATTGCTTAGAAGAATTTCTGGGAATTGTAAAATGTTCATACATTGTTCGATATTTGGAGCGAAAATGAGGAGCCTGACGAATTGTTGCATAATATTTCTTCAGTTTCTTTAGTAAATAATTTTTATCAAGCGGCTGAATATGGGGATTTCTCGGCGTAAATTGAAACTACTTTCATGATGCAATAGTGAAAAAAATGAAAATTAATAATCATGTTGCAATAGTGAAAAAAATTTAAATTAATAGCTAATAAGAATAAAAAACACTAATAAAGAAGTAACATAAATATATTAAAAATAAGGGGAAAGAGTAATTGTGTCTACATTTTGAAAACGTTTTCCCCCAAAAAAGCGGAGGCATGGCAACACTGTCCTAAGAATACCTACAGCCTTGAACATTGTATGTTTGTTCCTGCTATCCTATATTTCGCACGTCTCCACGCCCATGCTAGACATAGGTATTTCTCTTGAGACACGAGCTTCGTGAAACTCGAAGGGTGCTTTTTCCGCGAGTTATTTCTCAGTGAACAATGTTTCAAGGGAACGGGGTATTTTTAACCGATGACAGAGCGAACGGCCAAATGAGGAGGTTGGAAAGAACTGGCAAGTTGGAAAAGCGCGAAACGTTCTCGCAGATTGATGCTCCCATTGAGGAAGGATGGTCCTCTGAGGGAGAAAACCGCCGGAATGCGGCTCGCGAATTCTTGCAAACTACTCGGTGAACGTGTTGTTGGGTATTAATAAGGAAATACGAATCTCAGAACAAAATATTGTTGCGTATAGTTTGGTATGGATAACTAGGTGAATATCGATAGTATTCACCTCATGTCCCAGAATGGGAAGACGCCTTTTATTTTGTTCCTAATGGCCTGAATTTTGCTATTTGGTGTCAGCCGAAGAGGGAACGACCAATTTTTCATGGAAATTGTGAGTTTCCGCGGAGAAAATCGCTAAGGAAAATCAGCGGTTTGAATAAACCCGGAGATGTAACTCCAACCGATTGAAATGACTCCCTAGAGCGCTCTGCAGTCGGCTGAAAGACAGACAAGAACAACAAGACGGTCTTTAAGACTGGAGTCATGCTAAATCGAGTAAGTGACGCTAACTTCACTGCTACTTGTTATATTTTTTTAATCGTCGAGTTAGTACCGCCCAAAATGCCTCGTAAAGCAAATAAATTGCTGAGGGGGGTTTGGTAATCTCACAGCAACCTCAAATTATTGCTCCCAATGTTAGTTTATTCTCCGAAGATACAAGCGCTAGTGTCGATATTCACGTTCAACGGACTAGTTATGACGTAATAACTATTCATTTTTCGTTCAAAATCATCGGTTTTTATTAGGGATTTTCTCCGCGGAAACTCACAATTTTCATGAAAAATTGGTCATTCCGTCTTCAGCTGACACCTAATAGCAGAATTCAGGCCATTAGGAACGAAAATAAAAAATAGGCGTCTTCCCCATTACAGCATTAACTCGAATTTCCATAAGGCTTGAACGTTTTCGATTGATTCCCTCGCTGGAGCGTTTCTTTTTTTACAAAATCAACAACTCGCGATCCCTATCGCAGATTTAGTCAGTTTAGGTTGGGTAGCTTGCCCGTAATGTGATCGATCTTCCCAAGATGGCACTGGGATAGGAAGAACACGGAGGCACTGGACCACTAGCGAGCGCTGTCACCTCCTTCTTCCAGTTAGAAGGGTGCAAACCTTTATTTTACCGACCGTTTCTAACCCTCGAATGCGTAGACCATGAATACTTCAGATAACTTCCATAGTTGGTTAATCTAAATAAAATCTGTCGACGAAAGACGTCGCAGTAGACAAAGATATTAGACCACAAAAATTAAACAGCAAATTAAGACCGTTAATTACGGTATTATAATGGAAAATTAACAAAGTTAAAGAAAAACATTGTATACAGAAATTATTCTACGAATTTCTCAACAAAAAAGTGCAATATTGAGTGAAAAAAATTTATACTACCAATTGGATCACAAATTGATATTAAAGTGAATAACAAAATTAACCTACAATGTGAACAAAAAATTAATAAGAAAATTACGCTATGAAATTAGATAGCAAATTAGATAGACGATGAATTTGAACAATGCGTTGGACCAAAGAATTAGACTACAGCTTTGTCAGCGAATAATCTAAAAGTAAGTCAAATTGAACAATAAATTAAACAGCGAAATTAGAGCGAAGAATGTATAGAAAAATATCAATCGAATTAAGCTACAAAAACCTGCAAAATTTTAAAAAAACTAAATTCGAAAATTAATTAATTTACAAATTAAACAGCAAATGCAAACAGCTAATTAGACTAGAACGTTTATTAAAACATTAGAACACAAACTTGGACCAAATTGGATGACAAATGAACTCAAAATCTAACGGTAAAATTAGGCGGCGCATAGAAAACCAAACTAGACACTAGATAAATGAGAAAACTATCTAGTGTCCTCAAGTTGCTTACACAGAACCTGCTTTTCCAAAATTCACGAACGTGGCGGAAAAAATCACGAAATAAAAACTTCAAAAGTAAAAAAAAATCGAAAAAATTCCAAAAATATTATTAGTTGTTATAATATGATACTTTTCACTTCGAATTCGAATTCTACGTCTAATTTCCTATAAGAATGAGTAACTGTAAGTATTTGCAATGAATTTTCAATGTTGAAAAACGTTAAACCTTCCCTGAACATGGACGGAAACTGATAATTGCAATCAAATTTCCGTCGTTTTGACGTCAAATTCGGATTCAGCGTTAAATTTCCTATAGGAATAGCTTAAAAACCAACGTTTAATTTTCCACTCCCGCCGAAGCCGGCTGAGCTCGGAATTTCGGCCGAAGAATAACTCGATTTACGGAAAATAATTTCTGTGGCGCTGTTTAAATTTTTTTCACCAAATATTTTGCTATGTACGTGTGTAAGGCGTTCAAATGAAGACTTCTGCATAATAAAACAATTTATTCCCATAAATTTTGACCCCGAAAATCGCGGTTAAAGACCAATTTTCGAGCTTTCGAAAACTGAATTTTTTGGACCACTTGCAGATTTTTCCGAGAATTGAAAAAAATCACAAAAATACATCTTGGTAAGACGCAACTTTCCTAAAAATTTCAGATTTTTATCTGTATTGAGAGTGGAGTAAAAAATCGTTAACTGATCGGTTGAGAAAAATCGCAGGGGTACCCCTTGGATTTTTCGCGATAAATTTTTTGAAATAGATTTTGCTCAAATTCAGCATAATGATAGTTGATGATGTGTATATCAATAATATATGCTTCATTTTTTGTTTCTTTAGCACTTAATAGATTAAAAGAACGTTTAAAGTTGAAAAATGTGATGTTTTCGTGTATAGTCAACTAATATTGTTGAATAACTCAAAAACGGTTGAAAAATGGATAGGTACATTACGTTGGGAAAATGTGGACAGTTAAATTACCTATCTTTTGGTATATTCAAACATCTGAATTGACGACTTTTTGTTAACGTTATCCACTGTGCAAGTTACAAATCTTGGAAAACCAAGCCATGGGGCATGGAGGCAGAGCCACCGACAAAGGGGGTCGCATTTGGCAATTTCAGATTTTCTCAAAATCATAAGTGAAAACCATCGACAAGCGGTCACTCATCAACAAATCGTGGCCGACCTCTTTTCTATCAAATGAATTTGATCGAAAAGGGAAAAAAGATATTTTTTATCGACCTCGTGACACATGCCATGTCGTTTCGGTTAAGGACTCGAGAGGATTTCGGCGAAAGAACGTGGCCTGGACTTCATTTATAGAGGACAATCGCGCGCGCCACCGAATTCGCCGCCCACGCCCTTTTCAGGATTAAACGTCGACTTCGATTGACAGCTCGGGCTTTGATTGGAAAAAGTTTCACGTCGGTCGCCTTCAGAACGGTTTGAATTTCGTGCTGATGAAACTCTGGCAAAATATTCGTTTAGTCGACCGTTGAATATCTTGTAGGGTTGACGATTAATCGGATTCGACCGGTATAACGATCGAATATAAAGAGCAGGATCTAATCGAAATTTTCCCGATTGATTTTATGAGTAGCTGCTGTTTTTTCTGTTTGCGTAACCTAAATCATTAGAATGTGGTGAGGAGGAGAAACGAGACTGGTTCAAATTTTTACACAGGATAAGATGTTAATTCAGAAGGTGAGATTGAAGTTTTCACGCGAATAGAAAAGTGAAGTATTCGACAAATTTACATTTTTATATTGTATTTCAAATATCGGGAAATCATTCAACGGTGGATAACGTTAACAAAAAGTCGTCAATTCAGATGTTTGAATATACCAAAAGATAGGTAATTTAACTGTCCACATTTTCCCAATGTAATGTACCTATCCATTTTTCAACCGTTTATGCGTTATTCAACAATATTAGTAGACTATACACGAAAACATCACATTTTTCAACTTTAAACATTATTTTAACCAATTAAGTGCAAAAGAAACAAAGAATGAAGCATATATTATTGATATACACATCATCAACTATCATTATGCTGAATTTGAGCGAAATCGATTTCAAAAAATTTATCGCGAAAAATCCAAGGGGTACCCCTGCGATTTTTCTGAACCGATCAGTTAACGATTTTTTACTCCACTCTCAATACAGATAAAAATCTGAAATTTTTAGGAAAGTTGCGTCTTACCAAGATGTATTTTTGTGATTTTTTTCAATTCTCGGAAAAATCTGCAAGTGGTCAAAAAAAAATCAGTTTTTGAAAGCTCGAAAATTGCACTTTAACCGTGATTTTCGGGGTCAAAATTTATGGGAATCAATTGTTTTATTTTACAGGAGTCTTCATTTGAACGCCATACACACGTACATAACAAAAAATTTGGTGAAAAAAATTTAAATCGCGCCTCAGGAATTATTTTCCGTAAATCGAGTTATTCTTCGGCCGAAATTCCGAGCTCCGCTGGCATCGGCGGGAGTGGAAAATTAAACGTTGGTTTTTAAGCTATTCCTATAGGAAATTTAACGCTGAATCCGAATTTGACGTCAAAACGACGGAAATTTGACTGCAATGATCAGTTTCCGTCCATTTCCAGGGAACGTTTAACGTTTTTCAACATTGAAAATTCATTGCAAATACTTACAGTTACTCATTCTTATAGGAAATTAGACGTAGAATTCGAATTTGAAGTGAAAAGTATCATATTATAACAACTAATAATATTTTTGGAATTTTTTTCGATTTTTTTACTTTTGAAGTTTTCACTTCGGGATTTTTTCCGCCACGTTCGCGAATTTTGATAAAATAGTTTCTGTGTTAGCAAATTGTAAAGACTTAATTTAGAATCGATTAAAAATAAAAAAGGACGGTGATTATTTTTTGTTTTCGAAATATATTCCACTTTCTGGTTAACAAAAAAACGTGTTTTGGGTTTTCTTCAAGCGCGAATAGCTCCGCAGGGACATAACATAAAAATATAATTAAATACACCAATTTGTAGGATTTTGATGGATCTTTCTCGCCTCTGTGTAATATACCTATGTAAAAGTGGTAATACGAGCACGGCGTTTGGAAATTGTGCGATAAAAACGAAAAAATCCTTTAAAAAACTTGTTTTCAAGTACAATTTTATTGTTAGTGTAGTTTTGGTTAGGACTGGTTAGCACAAATATTTAAGGCTGGTTAACTCAACTGGTTAGGGCTGGTTAGGGTTAGCTCACCGATGCCAGTCGAAGAATATTCACGAGATAAAATCTTTATTCCAATCACTCAAGTAGCCTACACTGTTTTTCGACTTCCAAGCACAATCAGCTTTTCTTGACTACACCTCAAAGCGCATTATTCTTTCGGTCGATGTCGTCAATTTTATATTTGGCAGTAATTGCCGACTTTTCAAAGTCTTGCCTATTTATACAGTTCCCTTGTGATTTTCATTCCTTCCTTCATTTCATTCCTTGTGTGTTCCTATTGCTCGTGATTTTCAGCGCCGCCTTCTCGGTTTACTGATGTTTAACCCGCGTAGCTCGTAAACATCGCCGGTTTAGCTTAGCTCGCGCCTGATAAGCGACATCCGATTCCATTTACGGCATTTTCCTCCCGCGTCGGCCGCTCTACTCGGAAACGGCGTTCGAATTGATAACCACCGAGTCCGCCGCTATCTCTCCCTAGAGTTGCCGGTGTCCCGAATGTGTCATTCCCAAGAGTAACATTCCAAGGCGCCGTTTCCGACCGGCTTAATGGAACTTGGTTAAATCGAACTCCCACGTCCATGGTGAAATGGTATCTTATCCGTTTCGTGTATTTAAGCGTTTATTCATTGGTAATTACCACTGTATAACTGGAAATCTTGCTCGATTTTGGCTGAAAATTTACGAGCTTGCGTTGGAAACAAATGAGTATTTTTCAGGAGGCCATAGCAACTTTTAGAGGCCAATAATCAATATTTGCGATTGATTATTTCTTATTTTGTCGTATTTCATTCTGTGGAGTGCTTAAATCAGATAACTTTATCACCGTCTATTAAAATAGCATCCTTAGGGCGTAGATAATTTTTTATATTCTCTATAGTTTTTTCTTTTTTATTATTATTATTTTTTTTTATTTTTTTATTTTTTTTTTTAATTTTTTTTGAATGTTTTTTATTGTTGTCATCTACGTGCTTATTCGCCTCCGTAGGAATTTACCAATCCCCATAATATACTAAACAGTTCTAGAAAACAACCGTATCGCGATCGTGAGAATTGTTACGAATAACTGTACAGCTTCCGAGTGGAAGGAGAGCGTGCGATTTTTCCTCAATAAGCAACCATAGGCGGAAGATGTGTTCCATCTTTATTCGAACTGCTATCGATCGATCGTTTACGAAAGTATATTGCCACTGCTTGTTTTAGATGAAACCGAAGGTCAACTCGATAGCTTTCTAGTTCCCATTCATAGATTCCCCTCGTCTCTTCACATTCACCAAGGTCTCTCGACTTTCATGCTAATCCAGTTCGCCTTGATGAGTTGATGAGAATAAGAACCACCTAATGCAGTTGTTTGTACGGTTCGGACTCGGTAGACGTTCACATTGGCGATTCTTTGCGGAAAAAGGCATTCGATGGCCGGCTAGTATTCCACGTTATCACAATTAATGCTGAGCATTGTGACTTGCATGTCCTGGGGTAGAGGAATCAAATTAAATAGTCCATTCGGGGCTTGATAACTTTGATTTAATGAGTGCGAACAAAAATTTTCATGGCACAACTTTTGCGCTAAGAAAAACCTCGAAATTTCCGTTTTGTGATCAGTTTTTCGAATAAAAAAAAAAAAAAATCAATTAAAAAAATAATAAAAATTAAAAAAATAAAAAAAAAATAAAAAAAATTAAAAAAAAAAAAAAATAAAAAATAAAAAACAAATAAAACAAACAAAAATAAATAAACAAATCCATAAATAAACAATCCATGTTTCTTGTTAAAAATTTAATTGATGAACTGAAAAAGACAAAATTCTGCATCGTTCAAAAATATAATAATTTCAAAATTTCCAATATAGTAATAATAATTTCAAAAAGGTCCATTAGCCTGGATTTTAACGGCGATCCGAAAACACTTTTTCAACTTGTCCAAAAACTGTTAAGTGACTCCCAAAAATTTGTAAAGCATCAATCGGAGAGTTGAAAAAATACCAATAATTTGATTTTGGGCCAATTTTTGAGCGTTAGATCTATGTTATCAGGACCCAAATGTACCATCGAAAACGATAAAATGTTCCACTCTTTTGCATGATTAGGTCCTTCCCATTTCTCTGCGTGCCAATTAAATTGGTAGCAGAGCATCATCTCGTGAAATATCGCGTTTCTTCTCCCGATTCCATCTCCATCGTATCAAATAAACATGGAAGTAAAAAATCTCATAAAAATGTTCATAGAAGTGAATTTTCATTCAGACTTCATCGGAATCAGATCTCGCACAATACTTCCACGTTATAGATTCGGCGTTTCTTCTAGTCTATTTTCTACAGGTTTTTAAACGTATTTGAATGCCAATAATTGCGAAATTTTTATCACTTGGTTCAACTGCGTGCATCCAATTTTGCCTGGTTTTTGCAATTTTTCACCCTTCGTAAATTTCCCAGTTTTTGGTCGAATTGTTCCGATTTATTGCTACGAATTTTCGTCGTTATCATACGTCGCTAGTGTGGCACAATCTGAAAGTTGTGCGTATTGTGTTACACCCGTCGCTCCTCGGATCCCACGCGCCCGTTCGTTGCCCGACGGTTCGCCCGTCAGTATCGCAGCTTAGTATTCAGTCGATGCTTGTCGGTCGGCATGCGCTAAGCTTCCGTTCAAAGGAGCCAAGTCGATAGACTTTTGGAAGATTTCCACTTCAAAACAATAGTTTTCGAAGAGTTTCTCGTCGAAGATCATCAACGGCCTCGAACCCGTGAATTTTTCGAGCGTCAAAAGCCACATGTCGAATGCCTTCGGAGTCCAGTGAGTAAATGATTTGATAAAGTTTACATTGGAAAGAGAAACGCGAGAAAAAAAATTGTACAACGGTTCAACTTGTTCCATAAGCAATTATTGAGACAAAAATTGTCAGTTTATAATTGGTGGTTTTTACGATCAAATTTCTATGCAAAGGTTGGAATTTCGTCGTAATTTTATTATTTACAAAATGGCTTTTCTATTTGCGAAAAGAGCTGCGTTTTAACGCGGAGCTACTGAAAAGGCAGTGGCGAAATCAACTGAAGTACAAGAGACAAGACACAGAAACTGGATAATAAATTTTTGAAAGCGTTTTGGTTTCAGGTCTGTGTTATTCTCTTCAAGGAGACATCTCATATCTACCCTTGCTATCTATTCCATGAAAATAGATCTCGCAGCGGCGACTCATTATTTACGATCGCATTATTTGCCGCTGTTAATCAATTCTCTGCTCCCTTTCTCCGACGATATTTTAATTTATTTTTATTTTCCATTTATTTTCATCAAAGTTTCCTTATTAATCGTAAAATATTTTCATTTTTTCTTGTGTTACAGATGATGACAAGAGCAGCGAGCGGTGGCCGCCAGAAGAGCCCAAGTGCGAAGACGGACAGACGCAGACGACGCCTACGTCCGAAACTGAGGACAACGACGGACCTCTCTCCTTATCTGGTGAGCTTCCCACCTTATCTTATTACCTAGTCTGCCAATACAGCTGCCCACTAGCTAGTATCGCACATAGGTGCAAAAGAGAGCTGTCTGAATAAACCGAAAACCGAATGCCAAGTCTCTGTTCGACAAATCATGAAAATGGGAAATGAGGTTCACAATCTGTAAGGCTAAATTTAATAATGAAGAAGCTTACAGAAGAGTTGGGTAGAAATCACATTGCTAAAGAGGCCTATCGACGAAAGCGCCCTGATAAGATTTCGTCGAAGTGCGAGACATAATCCCATTAGCCAGCAGTAACCTTGAGGCCAGAGACCTTGAGACCAGGCCTTGAGGCCTGAATCCTGAGACCGTGAGGACAGGCCAATTTGGTGCTGAGACGATGAAATAAGGGCTTGAGGCTTGAGACCCTGAGACTACGCCTTAGGGTCTGAGACATTTGAGATATTACCTTGAAGTAACACACACACGCACCTTGGGGTTCACGTTGACACCAGGCCTTGAGGCCTGAGGCCTTGAGGTTGAGCTTCAACAGGTCTGGACTCTAGGTGATCTCAGTCGTAGCTTGCGATCTTGGTTTTTCTGCAATCTGCAGCCATAACTCCAGCTAATTGAGTGATGTATGGTCTTTTAATCGTACCCCACCTGCTGAGTTACACTCCTTCTACAAAATACCCTTCCCTATCTATCGTTTTCCGATTTACTGCCCCACCATAGTTACTCGAATAACTATTACTCACCAAAAAGGTGAAATGTTCCTGCTTTTCGATTCTGCAGAGGTTCCAGAAAAGAAGGAGCGCTATATTGTGGAAACGATAACGATGACGACGGTGACCGAAAGGCGGATCATCCGAGAAGCAGAGGCCGAAGCGGAGGGCGCTGGCGTCCATCCGAAATCAGCTACTGCCGACATGACGACGACCAAAGACAAAGAAATGACGTTGACGTTCAAACTGGGCTCGAACAGTCTCAAACCGAATTCGGCGTTGCGGCAATTGTTTCCTCGCATAGCATCGCCACCGCCTGACAAATCGCCAGATTCAGGTAAGCCACTCTGCCATTGTATTGGATTGTTTTGCGGTTCTGTGTTGCATGATTGGTGCAAGAATTGCTCACAGTGGAAAGCGAGGGTTTCATTTATGAAGCATCAGTCAAGCTTATAATGATCAAAATTTCATCCGCAGTTGATGAGGTGAAATTATGACAGAAATTTATTACAGGCTCTATTTTGGGATAATTATCTTCGAAAAACGGTGTTTTATCCGTAGAATATCAGGAGTACGTTTTTGAATTCGAGAGCACGGACGTATTCCGTATTCCGACCGCAAAGCCTGGTGGGATATAAAGCGTATTTTTCACCGTCGAAGCCAACAACCCTCTTTCAAAGAAGATAATCTCCTCTGTGTTGCTTTTCAAACCAGAATGCTTCAGTCAAGTATTGGCTGGGAAAAAGCTTAGGAAATTATTGCGAAAATAACCTCCGCAACGGCTTGACATATTTCCAATATGACGCACATCGGAATCGCCTCCTCCGAAAAAAAAACAGGGGAAACTCAAGCGCACCTGAGTTGGCGGACTGAAAATAACGTATTGATTCTGGGAAGAAGGTATTATTAGATGAAAAAGGGAAAGATGGGGAAAAAATTCTCTCAAGGGATTCCCTCTTGGGCACCCTCGACTTCGCGGCACCTTCAGTCTTCCAAAGTTACATAGACATCATTCCAGCCGGATAGAAATGAATTTCATATCTTCCCAGATGATCTTCCGACCTTTAGAGCATTTTTTGACCGTTTGAGCTCTATAATACGCCGGTCGAGTGGGTTTTAAGTAATTTTTGTGGCTTGCTGTAAGAAAATTTTACGGTGGCTACTGAAAAGGAACTGTTCCGCGACGCAAATTTGTGACTAATATACTTGGAACTCAAGATTCGGGTTAAGGCTGATTAGCGGCTTCTTAAGTCCTCCAATTTGTTACAGTGATTGTATTCCGGTGGACAATGTCCAGTGTAAGGCGAATAATGGTGTTTTCTTTGATTTTATGGATTATTGAAGAGCGCTTCGATATTTTTGAAGGTAGGCAACATCTTAGTTAGTCGGGGGAGTTGATTCATGGGTCTCTGAAGACGGTAATTCGTCGGTTAGTTTGAGGAAAAGACGCACTCAAACACTGTGAGAATGAAATCTAATTTTATCGAGGAATTCTGGGCGATAAGTTGTGCCATGGAGTAGCTGGAAAAAAGACCAGGCCTTAGGCTGAGAAGAGAGTGTGGGAAGATTGATGAAAATTTATGGGAAGATGCAAAGGCGCTCTAGTCCGCGGTTTAGAAAGGTTTGCGGAGAGGCAAGCATAATGAAGAAATGAACCACCAGCTCCAACTAGTGCTCGTGGTTCTTGTAAAAATGTGACCATACCACAGATGAGTATTCGAGCATCTGGCGAAAATTGTGGAGAATGATCATTAGTACATTTGTGAATCCTCGAGAGGTACCCAAGTGTGCTCATGGGTTGGAAGTCTGGATGATGTTGGAAACGAGGTGTCTCCAGTAAAATGCCAAGGCGAGGTAATGGAGATGGATGCCTTGGATATTGATGTCAGGAAAGATCTTGAACTTCCGGCTATTGAAAATTATGTGGCATTTAGGGATTGAGGAACAGGCTGTGGCACTCCTGATGTTCCTAATCCATTCAACCTGAAAATTGGCCGGTTTCCAAGGTTGCTCATGATATTGTGCAGAAATCTACCGAACATAGACAATGACTCCCAAATGTGAGCATGCGATAGCTCCCACGTGAACCATGCGCTCATAGATGTCTTGCTAATAATTCTAGAATCACTGTTACTTGCTCCCTCTTGGCCCTCGATATTTGTATGGCCAGAATGCACCTCCTCGAATCAGTGCCCGCCGAACACTGAATAAATTCACCGACTGTTGCAGAGATTGATAAATTTCCTATCGAAGCTTCAGCAACTTCATCGCGACCGCTATTTTTCGCAGTCCGAATTTCCGTACACTGTTTTGACGCACTCGTGAACGGTTAGCGATGAATAAAAACCAGAACAATAACTCAAAGGGTTCTTTGATTTCGAGGCGTTCGGAGAGATTTTTTCTACGATTTATGAAAGCTCTTTATCATATCACGTAGGCGGCGTGCGGTTAGGCATTGTAGGTTGCCCGGGAGGCTGTTGTATCGATTTGGGCGGCAATGCTGGCAGTTCGCGCGTGCCGTTGAATTTCCGTTGAACTTTCGGGCCTGAAACTGCACCGATTGTACCGCGTGGAGAACTTTAATTGAAAGCGTTTGTCACCGGGATCGAGTATCGAATAAACTTTCTGTCAAGAGCCGTTTGTTGAAACGGCGAATATAATTTATGGGTTTTCTCCATAGTATAGTTCAAATACTCCGAGTCTATGAGCGATTGTGACGGGTGAATTTTCAGGATTTTTATCAAGCATAAAAGCAACGTGAAATTAGCGGAAAACGTCGGGTAATCAGGTCGGTATAAAAATAATTTAAATGTGGAGTAGTTGAAAAAACTTTTAAATTGGCTTCAATAGGTTTTTAGTCTCAAAGGGCGCTTTGAAGAAGTCGATTTGGGAAAACTCTCCGGATTAGAATTTGATTGATTCAAACAACTCCATTTTCGAGTGGTGATCCTATTACGATACTGTTCCATCTGTCTCTGTCTGATCCCCTCGTCGGCCCCTCCAATCGCAACTTCTTCCTGTAACCATTCATCATTTCCGCTTAGGGGAAACGAAGTTTATTGCTCTCAGGCCCTTTGCCAAATCGTTAAGAAGAAATTTGACTGCGGAGGGGAACCTCGGAATTATATTCGTCCTCGCCGAATAATCTTCGAGTTGAAATCATTTCCCGAGATGGCCAATTTACCGCGGGCCTAGAAAAGCAATCAGTTTCCGCTAAGTATATTTGCAAAGCCGGAGACAATTTATGTTCATCTTTTCAAATAGTTCAATTTTCAAGATATTATTCTACTGTTTAAAAAATTGTGCAAATGAAAAAAAAATTTTTTTTGTGCTAATGCTAAAATTGAGACTTTGAGCCCTGGCCTTGAGGCCTGAGACCTCAAGATTTAGCTTTGGCAGGCCTAGTCTCTAGGCGATCTCAGTCTTCGGGCCTCAGGCTTAGCTTATGTCGAATACTGTGGACACACATAGGTGTAAAAGCATAGAAAACTGAATGCAACCTCACCTGCAGGCCTTGAGGCCTGAGACCTTGAGACCATGCCTTGAGGCCTGTGAACTTCAGATCTCGCGGCTATATCAGTTGCGATCTAGGATTTTATGCAAATTCCAGCCCAAACTCCAACTGCTCTCAGGCCCTTTGCCGAATGGTTGAAAAGAAATTTGACTGCGGAGAAGAACCTAGGAATTATGTTCTTCCTCGCCATAATCTGATATCTCTGCTGGAGGAGCCTTCTGTGGTTCGTCTAAAAATGAGGCAATTGTTGTCCTTCGCGAGTTGATTGATTACTTATAAATTGAACCGAGTAATTACAGAAATAATTGAACCTTATATTTGTTGCAGATGACGATTCCCTTCAAAGCAATCTCATCAAACGAACGATAGAACGAAATACCTTGCGGCGAAGTCTGGTGCGGTATCCGGATATCCGTAAACGAAACCAAGCGAAAAAGGTAAAATGATCGTTGTAGTGTTTGGTTTGAAATATTCTGTTTCAATTCCAACTTGATAGTTATCGGATCTAAAAAGCACGGCGACCCTTGTAATCGAATTTTGTTTAGCCCAATGCTTTTGTTGCTATGGTTAACAGCAACATTTTTAACACAGTACCTGTACGATTTTAACCCACAGTATACTAGCCCAAGTACTACCCCCAGTACTGAGTCCTAAGCCCACATTACTAAGCCGTTGATGGTTCCGGACTATCTCATCCAAATGTTGGCCTGGCTGCTGTAGATGCCAAGCAAGTTTCCCAAAATCACCTTGCTCAACGTCCTATTATTTCTCTTCATTTCCAGAACGAGAATAGTCTGGTCGAGCGGATCAAGAAGCTAACTTGCGACATTGATGATGACGAATTGTCAATGACGCCGCCCACGAGAGGTTCTCCGACTGGAGAAGAGTCCAAGGACGGAAGTATGCATGAGTCGTCAACGACTGTCGTCGAGACGAGCAAAATTCCTGCCTACCGGTGAGTGTCATCAGTGAAGTTCATAACTTCGCATGATTTGAGCTTCCTCTAACGCTATCCCATTTTGTCCGCAGGAAAATCACTGACATCTTCATCCGAAACAAAGAGCCGCATCCAGTAGTCTTGCAAGCGCCAGCTTCTGTAGAGCACCAGTATCCGTACTATCAGCCTTACAATCCGCCCGATTTAGGCAACGGTCTTCCGAAAGCGAGGCAATCACACGAAGCTCGTAAACAGTTTCTGTCGTCCCTGGCACCACTTGCTGCTTGCGTCAGCAGCAGCATTGACGATGCTCCCGGTTCACGCGACAGCACCAGCACTGTGGATACTGACTATAGCCTTGGAGACATCGATGACGTCCTCAAGGTATAGAAGTTATTTTCTTTGGCAAGATTTGGAGTTTGTTAAGAGCTAATGTTTCAGGGGGTTCTTGCAACTTATTGCGAAGGGTGCAGTGGGATACGTATAAAAGCAAGCCCAAGGAAAGAGTAAATAAGGATGCATAAAATGTAGTATATTAAATGGTTAAGAAACCTGAGGTTGACATAACTTTACTCAGGTTGACATTACATTACTATAAAAATAATTTCGATTTCACGTGAGTTTGATTTTTCCGAAGGATCAGAAGCCGCAGCCAGACATCGTAGTTGGCACGCCTGGCAATGAAAGCGACGAATTGGCATTGTTCGTTCAGCAGGACGCTTCCCGCATTGAAAGACTGAGGAAACGCTATAGCTCAGGTAATCAAGCATTTTGCTAACACAATAATTTGGGCTCTAAATTCGAAAATGATTACTGTGTGACTTTAATTCTGATATTATTTTCAGCTGGAGGTTCCGACGACGAACAGGACGATTACGGGTTTAATAGGCGGCCGTCTGTTCGAGGTATAAAGCCGAGATTCGGTTCGACGACGGAAATTTTGCAGCAGATGCAGAGCCAAATCGCACCACCTTTGCCCTCCGGGAGTCACGTGTCGTGGCCTTACTACCCCGCAGATGAGCGGAACGGGTAAGAATTGAACTTCTTTGGGATTCGAGCATAGGATGCACTGAAGTATACGCATTCTCATGCATCTCTCTGCATTTATTAGGTCTCATCTTTCAGGTGTCAATAGAGGTTTGTATTGTATCACGATTAATTTGGCATTTCCCTTGTCAAAAGTGTCCTTAAAAGTTACAGGCGGTACGTCGAAGAGCCTCACTACTCGCAAAACGTAATCCACGTTCAACAAGGGCAAAGTGTCCGCTTGCCTTATCAAGCTGGTCCAGTGCAGGTTCACCTTATGGGAGGGCAACAGTCGAGGCAAGTGGTGGTACGTGGTACGCAGACCATTTCCACCTACTATCAGATACCGAGAGCAGCGCCTGAGCAGTAAGTACCACTGATGAACTATGTATTATTACGATACCTAGCAGAGGATCCCGAGAATACCGTTGGTATGCAGGATTTAGCCCGTTTATCAAATGCTTGGGTGAATTCAGAAAAACCGCTCTAACAGTTATCTCATGCTTATATTTACGTATCGGATTAGTTCATAGGGCGTTTATCAATTGGCATCTAGCCCCCTGTTTACTATCGAATGGATAGCGATCTTTTGGATAATTTCGGCTCATATTTAACTCATTACAGGAGCAATAATGGGTTTAAAGTTGAGGGTTTTGAAAAGATTTTTTTTAAATTCAGTAAAAAATATGGAAGATTGGGTTACTTGATATGGTTTTTCCATTAGTCTGTAGACAGCATGAAAAATCGGCTGAAATCGGATTAATCCAAAGTTCTGGCAACACTGCATGACAAAACGTATTATCCACTGGATGAAGACTATCTGGCAGATAATTTTGTTAAAGGTTATAAAGTTTAAGTTGGCTAGTTGATAACGCTATCAGCTCGACGAACTGCATTGATAAACAGCTGCCAATGGGGTTACCTGATATAGATCGCTATCTAGAGTTTCTCTCATTTATCTACAATGAATAAACGGGTCGTTGTATTTTTAATTATTGGCTCATTGTCAATTGACCGTTCGCAGATGAAATCTAATTTTTTACTATTTCATTCGAAACAGTCCACTTAGAATGAAACCTCCCCATTGGTAAGTAAACCATAATAACGTTTTGCAATCCCTCGTAAAATGTCGGCTGTCCAAAATCCCCAACGAATCACTTCACTTTTAATTATCCTTGTACAAAGGGAACTCATTGAATTTATGACTACTTAGATTGTAGAATTCCCAAGTGTACTCGAAATTAAACTGTACATACAACTGATTTTGTAGAATTGTATTAGCGTAGTTTTTCTTAAATTAAATGCGGACCATATTTTGTAAATAGTAGTCCGTTGTACACGATGAACTACTCGTAGAATTGATAACGCACGATTCGGCGGTGCTGCTTGGAACCTATAATCGAATTGATCGTTTGAGGTTGATGTATCATAAATGGAACGGGGTCATTTTTTATAATTTATGTATATTTTATTTTATTGGAACGAAATAAATGCCATTTTTCAGTGTAGTGCGTTCGCAGGGAAAATCCCATTTTCAACCTCAAACTTTTTTCATCCAACTATCATCGAAGAAAATTTGAATCAGTTACCTAATAATTTTTACTGGACTTTCAACACAGATAAAAATCTGAAATTTTCAAGAATATTTTATCATACCAAAATTTATATTTTTGTGATTTTTTTCATTTCTCGGATAAAATTGCAGGCGGTCCAAAAAGATCAATTTTTGAATATCACAAAAATCGAACTTTCATCGAGCCTTACGTGGCCATCACTGTCTTAAATTAATATTGTTCTGTTACGCAGGAGTCTTCGTTTAGATGCCGTAGACTCGTCCAAAGCTAGAAGTTTGCAAAAAAAAAATTTTTTTAAATAATTTAAATAAAAATTATTAATTTTATATGGCGAAAAAAGCTTCAAAAATTTTACATTTCCATTTAATCAGAGTAAGCTCTCTATCTCAATTATTGCGTGCAAGCAGTCATTACACGGGACGTATCAGTTTTTTTCTGGAGTGGATTTTTTCATTCGAAATATAGGGATGATAAATTTTTTCCCTGTGATTCGCCCCGGTGACGAATGAAACAAAATTCTTATGTCGGGTTTAATGGTCATTGTACTAAAAAAATGTGCGTTTTTCTAGTCACGAAAATTGCATTTGCTTTGACAAAATCGAAGCAATGAAATAAAGTAATTAATGCATTTTAATGTATGTGTGTTGTTTTTCAACAATGCATCAAATAATTATTAGACGAAGAAAATTCATTGATAGGTTTATTTGTTCATTAAAACACAGCATCAGTAAATTTTAATTTAATTTATTTTTCATATTATTATTTATTTAGTTTATATTATTATTTTACATTTTTATTATTATTTAATTTATTAAAATTTAATTATTTGACTATTCGAGGATATTCGGCGACCAACTAAATATTATCATTTTCGTAAAAAAAAAAACCACTATTATTTTTGCAGCGTTTTTACATTCCTCTTTCAATTCGCAGGTTCCCTAGAGGACCGCTCGTCTACTACCCTCGCTCGCCTGTGTGCGGATCTCCGACGAAAATGAAATTGGAACGCGGCGTTCCCGAAGGGGCATCGGCCTCCCCTCACCAGGAGCACAGCATGGGAAACGTGGGAGGAGCTTTAATGCCTCCGCCCCCTCCGACAGGCAACCCCGGAGCTTTACCTCAGGGCCCCATCCCAGGACCACCGATTCCCGCTCACGCGCAGACTCTCCCCGTTGGCGAACCGCCGATGATGTACGCTATGAACGTATGACATCAGTCGTGCTACTATTATCAGTAGCACACAGACGATCTTGTATGAAACGCGTGGCGAACTTGAAAAAATTCGAGGAAAATAATCGAAATTCCAAACTAGTTCGAGCGAAATAACCGAAAATCAAATACAAAAGTGACCTGGCGAATTGTGTACAGACAAATGTTATATGCCGTTAGACATTTATTTGAAAGAGTGTCAAATTAGTTTTTTTTCTAAATGAAATGTCTCCTTAGTTAATATTGTATTTCGAGATTTTTTTAAATCAAACCTTTAACCGGAATGAACGATTTCGAATACCATTCCATTGTACTCGTAGATTTGGACCAAATATTAGCTTTAAACAGTTCATTTTCACCGTTCAAATGGTATTGTATTTTATGGCCTAAAAAGATTTATCGATGAGTTGTTGATAATATCATTTTCAAAATGCAAACAGAGAAAGAGAAAATAATTATATAATTGAAATTTAACAAAAAAAAAAGAGAAAAAATCTATGTAAATTTATTCAATTGTCTATATTTTGATATATTTTTAATTCTATTTTACGTTCTATCGGAATGCCATTTTTATACAGTAAATTCTAGCGCTATACGTTGTATTGAATGAAATTGAGCATGTATATAACGTGAAAAAAGAGTCGTAGCTGTAAAAAGCCAAGTTTTTCTACTGTTGTGTAAATAAAACGACGAAAAATGCTGTTACGAAATATTGGGGGCAAATTTCGATATTGTTAAGTTTGAAGGCGTGCAATCAAATTCCTATGTTGGTCGTCCTGCTGAATGAAATTACATTGGAGATTATACGAATCCGCTGATTGGTCAGTGCATGACGTTTTAAAATAATACTGATTTACGTCGGTGCCAAAGATATATAGATGTAATGTTTCAACGGTTTCCCTTCCATTTGCGTTATCGCTCCGAGCATAATGTCGAAGAAAAAATTGTGAGATAAAAGGTCTTCCGCGATGCTAAGTTCCACGGTGGCCAGTTCCACGTTGCGCTTGCCTTGGAAAAGCCTTCGAGTTCCGCAGGTTTTCCAAAGGAAAACACGCTCTTAAGGTCTTTCCGATTCAGAATCCTCGTTGTTGATCGCTAGAATTATTTAGGAACTGCCAACGGGATTATTTGCGTCTAGAAATGAATTTAAAAAATTCGCCACTCTTTGCTAATGACTTTTTTCGCTCAAGGTCGCTCAACGTGGAACTGGCGAATTTTATATCCAATCGGTGGCATTAATTCCACCGAATCTTCTCCGACGATAGTTGAATTTTAGAAATTTTTCAAAAACGAATTTTCTAGATCTGACAGTAGCTATAGATTTTCTTTCCGTTTCGAGAAATTCTACGATAATGATTTCAGTAGACGAAAATCCGTAACTAGGCCTAACAAAGTTATTTCTTCATATATTTATCGTAAAAATATTACATACGAATGCTACAGCGTAATTATAACCAAATGAGCCAGATGTATTCAAAAGAGTTCTCAAAAATAAACGACAACGTTGTTAGCGGTTTATTATTCCTTGGCGTTCGAGAAATATATCAATACCTTTCTCACACGGGCGGAAAAATTCATCTGGATCGATATTCCTTCGTACGATTGAATACAATTGTACGAAAAGCGTTTTCATCGGTGGAATTGTCTCATCTGACTTCATAAACGAAGAGAGGTATTGGGGAAGCCAAAAGGAGGTTTTTGATCAGAAAAAATTATATTTTATTTAAAAAATAACAACCGAAACAGGTCAAAAAGGAGACGAAAAGTACAATTTTTTGTAGGCAGTAGAGAAATGGCGGATTGAGGGGTGAAAATTGTAAGAGAGAGAGAATGATTGAAATGGTTCATTTTTTACACCAGAGCTAGTTTCTTTAAAAAGAGAGATGAATACCTGATAATAGTTCAAGATTTCCTATTGATTATCACGTATTGATAATATGTAGCTCCATATTTGCCCTCCTCCTCACCCGTAACGTCACAGCGCATTTTCGCCCCTTAATCCACTATCACTGTTGGCAATAAACTCTACAAAATGCTCAACTTAGTCTTAAGTTACTAAACTGATTTCATATTCCGTAAATTCCAATACTCGATAATACTGATTCATTGATACATTTAACGTCTTTTGCTGATAGAATAGCTCGTAAAAAATGCTATTAAACTTCGACGGACGAAAAATATTAATATTTTATCGTTCACACCTTGTGAAATTTATTGTCCTCATTAAAAATTAGATAGCATTTTCCTTATAGATGAAATGCATTTTTACTTAGAGATAAAAACCGTACACGTTGAAGAAATGTTTTTCGAGTTGTTAAACCACTAATATCCAAGGTATTTGAAAATAGTATCCTCTGTCCTACACGAATTTTGATTTTCTCTTCACGTTTTTTTTTACAATCAAATGAGTACTTAGCTTAAAATAATGTAATACGTGTATTATCACAGGGCATTTAGAAATAGGTGGTATTTTTGATCCACGACGTTCTAATTTAAAAATGTTTCCTCAGCTGATTTCCTTAGGCTATTTGAAAATTACACATATTTCGAAACTCGTTTTCCAGCTGCCAACACTGTCAGCTCAAACTGGCCTATCGGAAATTTAATTGGCCAAGTCGTAATCGCTTTATGACTCGCCGACTTGCCTTTTACTCTTTGATTTATAACCGTGCTCGATTTCCTCGAGAGATTTGCCCTCAGTTTCGGGCATGAGGAACCAAATCGCGACGAATCCGACAGCCGATATGCATCCGTAGAGTAGAAAGACGTTGTGAAGTCCGAGCGCATGTTTTAAGGAGAGGAAGGACTTTGTCGCTGAGAATACTATCAGATAAGAGCCCGCAGCTGCGACTCCGGACGCTTGGCTTCGACCTCTGAAATAGAAACGGAAGTGAAACAACTACAACAACAACAACAACAACAAGAAAATCAGTTTGGCGGATGGGGTTCTCCAGAGGAAATTTCGAGCACTATCATTTCATACCTGTATGGGAAGACTTCGCTCATAACAGTCCAGACGAGGCCGCTTGCGCCGTAGATTGAGAAGAAATACAAAACTGCGAAGAAAGCGAAGCCGAGCCAACCGCCGAGTGCGTCAGGAGAGACAAACGAAAGCCCAATAGCAGACGCAGCGCACAGAGCGACAGATACGAGTGCGATCGGCCGTTTCCTGAAGATGGCTATAGTCGCCATGCAGAGGACGCTTGCACCGAACGAGATGCTCCCGAAAATCACCTGCAATAACACAATCGGTAATAAAGTGTATAACGATTCCTTCCTCAAACCACGCTCTTAACATTTAACTTCACACCAAGAACATAATGAAAAATCTTCTTTTCCTTCTCGTCGCAATTCTTGATGTCCGGGGGTTGTCAGCAAGGAACAGCAGGGGATGTGGACCCTATGGCTCCACGTCCCCCTGAGGATGTCCGAATGGGCGAAAGTGCTCGGCCAGCTAAAAATGAACTGTAGAATGAGTCACCTGGTTTTTCTCCACCTCACAACCCCCGGACATAATGAAAAATATTTTAGTGTTTATCTGTTTTCATGTAAAAACTCTGGATATCATTGTGGACCACAATTTTGGCCATGAGTCATTCTATTATCGATCTGCCTCTGCTACCGCATTTTTGACTGAGAGCACATGAGGCTTTCTTATTGTATCTGAGCAATCTCATAAGGCTTTTGGTTGGTTCAGATCTTTTGAGCCTTCAAAGCTCTTGACCGCCATTGGACGAGTAAGTGGAGTGATCTTGAAATACGATGCTGGCTGGAGAGGATCATTTCTTTGAAGCATTCTTTCCAAGACTTACAAGTTCCAATCTTTCCTATTATTATGCACTATTTTCCACCAACAAGTCCCAAAGCTAGCATAGAAAGCCAGAACTCATAGGATACATAGAGATCATTTTGTGCGCACCTAATAACTTCATCAGTCCTGCACAGAGAACTTATGAAACAAACTCCCTGAAAGCGATCTCCCTGAAATACAAGGCTGGCTGGAGCGAAGCATTGCATGAAACACGGTACGCATGGCAGAAGGTATGTACAAGTTCCAGTCTCTCTTTTACGAGCATCATTTAATACCAACAAGTAATGTTGCTAAAAAAAAAAGGCCAGAACTCATAGGGTACGAAGAAGCTGTCTTGTGGACACCTCACGATTTCGTCAGTCTTGCCCAGAGAACTTCAGATCTCCATCTACCATGATCTTCACCGTCCTTGTGCGCCCAATCGAGAAACTACCTTGTCAAAAACAGCTCTGGCGACACTCCAGCTTCCAGAGCTTCATAAGCTTCGAACCTCGTGATGAGCCGTAACAACTTGTATTGAAGCATCCATAGCACAAATAGATAGAGCTTGGACTAGCTCAAAAAGTGACTGATGCTTCTACCAGGCGATTGATGCGGATAGGAAATGCGGCACTGATGTTAAGCATTGAATAAGCAGTATTTCATCATTTCGCAACAAATGCGGGTATGGTCTCAGCAATAGAAAAAAGTCATCAATTGGCTTACCGTTGCACGATACGGCTCTATAGGAAATTGAAACTCTTCAATGAGCTTGATGAGGTACGGTCTTGTTGAAGAGACGCCGGTCCAATTGGAGATGAAAAAAAATATGATGATGAACGTGAACGGCTTGAGTACTGCTGGCCGGAAGAAATCCTTGCAGGCTTGAGCCATTAGTTTCGTTTTTGATGGTATCTCTTCTACAATCTCTGGCTGAGAGGCCTATAGAAAATCACTCGGATAATCACATATTCTTTTATTCTTTTTTCCCAGATTTCACTACATTATTGTACAACACAATCACCAAAGAATCATAAAAATGTTGACTCACTTTTTCATTTTTGATCGAGTCAATTTGATTCGGTGTGTTTTCATCCAGAACCACCGCTGGGTTGTCGTAGCCTTTCAGTTTCTTCTTGTAAGAAGCGTCTGAGTATCGTTTTAGCTCGAGAACTTCTTTTTCAACCGCTTGAGGCGATACCCATCCACGGAGCCACTGGAGAGATTTGGTGGCATCGGCTTCCCTGCCATGGGCCATCAGCCAAAGCGGCGTTTCTGGGATCTAGAAAATAAAGGAAGTATGCCAGGTACATCAATCGATACTTTCCATGTTAACCCATAAGATTTCTGATTGTTTGCCATTCATGAACATACCTGGGTCAGCGCAAGAATGGTAAGAATGGGCAGAGTCATGAAGATTAGTGCAGCTGTCCTCCAATCAACCATTGTCCCGAATACGTACACCGCCGTCATGCCAAAAGTGACGAATAAATTCGAATAGGATGTCAACGTGCCTCTTAGATGGGGCTCGCAGATTTCTCCAATGTAAGTTATGATCGGCGCCTCCATAAACCCGACGCCTGCAAGGGAAAGCTTGAAATGAGCGTCTTGCTTTTGGTAAAGAATGTGTATCTAGAAATAATACGTAGCACTGGTGATTTCGGGATTTTTCCTGTCCAATTGTGCCTCTCTCAAGGCAAGAAAATAAGAAGCAGCTCTCGGCTGGGTTCGTTTTGCAGCAGTGTTTGGACCATGTGTTGGTCAACCCATCCAAACCTAAACTGATGACCTATCATTGTTCCACCAAACGTTACCATGTATTATTAATCTATTATTAATCTCTGCATGAATATTAATTTACCTAAGCCCATGATGATCGCAGCAACGTAAAGGGCAATTTGACTCGATGCGCTGTAGAGGAGATACCAGCCCAAGATGTGAGGCACATTGACGGCCATCATGGCATATTTTCTTCCCAACGGTTCCAAAATGAGCCCTGACAAGACACTTCCCAATGGCTGGCATGCGAATACAATGCTACCTGGTGACAATGAATGTAAAACAAGGTGAAAACAATCAGTCTGCTCTCGCTTGCGAACCAACAACTTCATAATTAAAATAAAATACAATATACAAAGTCCTAGACTTCCTAGAGTCCTAGAAGAAGAAGTCTAACAAATATCTACAGCTGCAGACCAGGCAAAAGCGACCTTGGCCAGCCTTTTTGACAAAACAATTGGCCAAGCTTTTATCGCTGATGAGAATGACCTGTTCTTACCAAACCAAGATGCGTTTTGCTCGGTGAAAACGAGATTTTTCGAATCCTTTCCGTCCAGAAGCACAGGGATGACGATTGTTGGAAATGCGATGGTCATCCCCAAATCCATAAGCAGCAAGTTTTTCACCGTGCTGGCAATAATCTGAAATACCGAGATTATTAGCAAAACGGCAACCGGCGGCGTTTTTTGGAATTGAATCGGTAGAATATTTACCTGGGGAAATGCTCGTCTCCATTTGCTCGCCTCGTGATCAGCTGTGGCTTCGGTATCGACATTGCCATTATCGGCAATTTTCTGGCTGCAACAGGTAGAACGAATTGGTAAAAAATTGAATCAAACCTATTAAAACGAGCTTTACTTCGAGTAAAACTTTCAATTCTTCATTTCTATAATAACGTCCACAATAAAGACGGCGTTACGTTAATTCATTATATTTTGTCATTTATTTGAACAGCAGGCTGATTTCCGACGCCACTGTAACCAAACATTTCTGAACAATGTCGTATTAAGGCTTTTGCAAGACCTAAAATTTTACCAGAGAGCGAGTCGAAATGTTTTGCACACTCGATCATGTTGTGGCCTCGTCGCCAGACAATTGGAAAATCGTGGCCAACCTTCTCTCACGTCAATTCGGCGGCGAAACACGTACCGACGTCCTCCAAACCCAATTGCCTTAGCGAGTTAAATCTTTTCAAATGAAGATGTCGAGCGATTTGTCAACATCATGACTCCACATTATCCGAAAACCTTAAAAGATTATTGTCTTTTTTGGTTTTCCTTCCGTCCAGAATTGCCGTAGAAACGTGAAACTGAGGTAGATACTCGGCAGATAACAATATTGATATGAAAATGGCCAGCAAACATCGGAGAAAGCAAAGTAATTTCTGCGATGACGTGATGTATTTTGTCGCCTCATTGAAAATGAACCTCTGTTGGAATCTCTCTCACATTACAACGTCCCATTTCAAGGCCACTGAATATCTAAGTAACCTTTAGAGGCTCAAAATACCAAAGGATGCCTAATGCCTTGAAGGAATGGACCGAAATGGGAACCTTGTGGAACTCCCAACGCAGGATAGTTTTATTTTACAGCATACTTAGTAATCATAAGTAACCACGTGAGAAGAAATCCAGCTCGTGCCTATAGAAGCTTTAAAATCATTGAGGATTTTTACCTCACATTTCAAGTTGCTATTGCTCAGCCAAAAATCGTATGCACTTACAAATTTCAGCACTTTTTCGTCCATTAAATTCAACCGACTGCGAAATGCTGTAGTCAAATTTTCAAACTTTTTTGTGGGTAAATTGCGAAAACAAGATACGTAATTTGAGAAGGAAACAGACCACATGGATAAACCAAACCACTTTAAAATACAAAGACCCAAAAATTGAAAAAATAAAAATAAAAATAAAAATGAAATGATGAAAAATTATGGTTTTAGGGGGGAAAATTAGGGTTTTCCCGTATTTATTATTGTTTCTTTTCGTACCAGAGACAAGAATAATTTACAGCATAAATAGTCGAAATTTCAAAATTTGCAGCGAAATATTGACGGGATCTCTGGGAATTGACTTTCCCGCTAGGTTTTGAATTTTTATAACAATAAATCAATGTAAAAACATTTTTTTTTTTAATCCAAATCCCCCCATGGAGTTGTCCTTGTGAAGGGAAACAGTTTTGCCGCCGGCCAGGTATAAATTCAACCACTAATTCAGAAAAAATTCGACCTTTGAGATTTTTTTCTTGAAAATTTCATATTTCAATCGCCTGCGGTGTCTAATATTACATTTACCTCAAAACTTCAAACACTGTTTTCTAAAGGTTCAGTCGAAAATTTACAATCGAATTCAACGGCGAAAATTACGTTTCGCTCCAAAAACCCGGTTTTTCTTGAAAACAATCCGCGAAATTCGGGAATCGACAACGAAATTTTTATCCAACATATTCGGAGACTTCCTCGCCTTCGAAAAGCCGTGTTTACAACGAGTCAGCATGACTATAAAATCGTACGATATTGAGTTCTATTTTTTCTGCCGATAGTACTGAACGATGTCTGGCGAAAGTCCGCCAATAGCAGCAATTCCGAGAACTTACACGCAATTCACGCTCTAGTCGGTGGCAAATTATAGCAAAATCCAGACCAAGGACGACGCCTATGTATATTCTCTGTGCTCCTGGCGGAACCGCGCAACAATAGTAGCGTCCAATAAGGAACAATTACGCGTGTTCGGCCGCGCTGGCTGACCGAACGAGCGGGAAGGGAACCGTGAGAAAAATAATTTGCCCAAACTTGTCCGTGACTGTTGAACTAGTTTTGTAAAGAAAAATCGTGCGCGTAAATTGCGCGGTAAATTGAGACTCGTTCAAATCGTACCGTGAGCGGCGTCTTCTCTCCTGCGTGTTCTACAATTGATTTCTGACAAATTTTTGCCACTCCTCTAAAAACGCTGCAAACGATTGTACAGCGGTTCCTTAACTTCAATAATTATTCGAGAAGACCATCGATTTTTGATGGTAACTATTCCGAACATTTGTGAACGTTACCACTAAACAAGAGATTGGTAAGTATAAGGGAAAATTCCATAGCATCTATTGTAATTTTAATTTTTCTTCATTATCAAATCAAATGCTAATTTTTTGTCTAACGATACAGCTGAAGAGCGTGTTCGACGAGTATAGAACGATTTTCGTAGCTACAAAAATTCACGAGTACCTTCAAGCCAAATTTTTGAAAATCTCGAAAATTCTACATTGAATCTGCGATAACTCGAGAAATATTAAAGCTATTGATTCCGTTATGGTCTCATTCGATTCATCGTCAAAAATTCTATAGAAATTGCATTTTTATTTTCGTCAGAAAAGTGTTGACGGCGGACAAAACGTTCTTTTTTATCGATATTCGGATTCTACATGCCTTGAAACGTAAAACTTCAAATTTTGACGGGCTTAGAATTTTTTTCGAGATGGTCTCATTCGATTCAGCGTCCTAAAATCAATAGAAATTGATACCAAAAATACCCTTTTCTGAAAAATCTTGGAAAGCATGAATTGTTTCCCACTCAAACACCCCCCTTAAAATTGAGGAAGATTTGGATAAATAATCGAGCCGTTTTCAGGCAAAAATTGATTTTTGGTGAACATTTCAAGAATTCAGGTTTCATACTCTCGTCACAAAGTTTTGACTCCCCCAAGAAAAAAACATTTTTAAACCCCCCCCCTTCAAAATTTGATGAAATCCGAATATCCATTTTATAAAAATATTACAATCCGCCCTACCCAGTCAACATTTTTCTGATAAAACTATAATAACTGAATTCTTGAAATTTTCACCGAAAATCAATTTTGGCTTGAAAACGGCTCTATTCTTTAACTAAATCGCTACTTCAGTTTAAGGGTATTATGAGGAGTTTTGACGGGAAAATTCGTATTTTCCAAAGTTTTTTAGAAAAACTAGTTTTGGGTATCAATTTTAATGGATTATTGCACGCTGAATTGAATGAAACCACGTCGGGGTTGATAGCTCTATAGATTCTCAAGTTATCGCAGCTTTCGCGTAGAATTTTAAGATTTTCAGAAGTTTCACGAGGGTCAAATTTGAGGATTTTCGGAGCTATAAAATTAGTTCTATACCGTTTGGCAAAAAATGTTGCTTTTAATTTAGAAAAATAAAAATGATTAAAATTACCATAGTTGCTACGGAGTTTTTTTTTTTTATAGATATCAAATTTTTTTAATCTTTGGAATTGTTACAATGACAAATGGACGGTCTCCTCAAAGCAAAATTGAAGTTAAGGAATAATGAAACACTGTACTATCATTAGCATAGTTTTTTATTGGATATTGGGATTCTACTTGCCTTTAGATGTAAAACATCAAATTCTGAGAGGGGATTTGAACATTTTTTTTCTTGGGCGATTATAATGCTTCATTATTGATAAACCAATATTATTGGATAATATTCCAAAATGCTAATGATTTTATTTTAAAAATATTTATCGTGTTTTCAACGTTACTTCACTGAAAGGGTTGGTTTAGAGCTGGTTAGGCCATATCCTCTTCAGTTTGCATTCAATTTCAATTATGATCTCACAGTTTGGAAAGAGCGTTGAATTTACAGATTCTCCAATTCCATAGATATTTTTTCTAGTGGAATTATAACGTGAAAATCGACTATGTAACTTGAATTTCATCTGATTGTTAAAACTGCCTTTTTTCAAAGTTTGGTTTCAAAGTAAGTTGCAGAAAATCAAAGGTGAGCCAAAAGATGAGTCAAAATGACAGCGTAGTAAAGCATTATTTGTCGAATTTTTTCCTCTTGAATCTCAGAGAGAAAATGAGGTTTAAATACGAAAAACAACACGATTTTCTCGATAGTCGTTTTTCTTTTGTTCAGCTAACCGGTTTTTAAGGAAGCAAATTATTGAATTGTAATGCTCTTTTTAATCATCATACCTTTCCTGGCAATTAGTGTCGCTTGAGGATTTCAGACTGGCAATCTGAAGGTACTTTAACTTTCACTACGTCAAATATGCGGCGTGAACTTCAAAAGTGACGATCTTTTGAGAAAGTTGGCTCAACCATTGAGCACCGGACTGTCATTCTGATAAGAGGGATCGATGAGGGTTGTAGCAGAGGGCGGACAGAATTCAGTCTGGGAGAATATCCCGGTTTGCCATGGTCGTTCGGCGGGCGTTTTCAGCATCAAATGTCCCGCAAATTCGCGAGCTGGCCACGTTCTTTCCCTAAACTACATCCCAAGCTATGGTTTTTTAATGGAGCTCAACATCGGTGAAATTTAATTTTTGCCTGATATTTTTTGGGGCTTTTTGGTGGATTTTCCTTCAATTCTGGGAATTCCAGAGGAGGTGATTTCAAAGCGAGGTCCGATTAGGTATTTAAAATGACGAAATCCAAAAATTACGTTATAATTCTCGGCCATGGTTATTAACTCTTTCTCAAAACTATCCAGGAATAAGACGTCCTATTAGTTTTATCGGTTACATGTGCGCTATCTATGTTATAATGCTCAACTTTTTACACATCTGATTCAGAGGTCTGTGGCAACTTAAATATGTACTAACTTTTCCGTCTGAGTTTGGTTGCGCAATATACAAGAACAAACCTGAGAGCCTATCTCGTATAAAGGAAAAGACTCGTCTCCTATAACGGGTTTCCAAGGACGCCCTCGCTCGAGATGCTCGCAAATCGTTTTCAAGCTCGGATGATACTTCGCAGCAGCAAGGCCGAACATCTTCGTAGGGTGACAACGTGAATGATTAACTATCACGGTTTAGCATATCGCTGGTTAGAGCTGTTAGTCCCTGGACGTAAAAGCGCCTTAAAGCGCCTCAAAAGCGCCCTCATTGAAATACCGTTCAGTTTTGGCCGCTTTGAACCGACTGAAAAAATTTATCCTATAGGTACTATTTTTCGAAAACGTCGTTCGTATCAGTTTCGCACGAATGGAATCGATTGCGTCGCAGAAAAAAAACGTTTTTCACCTTTTTATTGGAAAAAACTTTTCAATTTTTATTTTTAAATTATTATTATGATTAATATTATTGGATTTAGATATTAATATATTATTAAATTTATATTTTTAAACTATAATTACAACCATAATAATAATGATTATCGTTATGGTCGCTATTATAGTTTAAAAATCTAAGTTTAATAATAATTGGAATGGATAACAGTTGATATGGACTAATAATAATAATAATAATTTTAATAATAATAATTTAATTATATGGGCTAATAATAATTATTATTATTATTTTATTGGATAGTAAATAGTTGAATAAATTTTAAATAATACTAATTTTTTTTTTTTAATCGATTTCAATTATTGCTCACGAGTTTGTCTTTAGTTATCAACAGGTTGTTGGATGGAACTTTTCACATGAGTTTATCTTAGTTTTTATAGCAAGTAGAAGTATTTTCGAATAGGAGTATTTTCGAATTATGATTGAAGCAATGGTAAAATAAAACACTGTACAATAAGTTACAGCGATAAAAAAAATACATCTCATTTAATTTAGATAATATCCCCAGCGCCAAGTCATAAGAAAATATTGCCTGAAACTTTCAAATCTCAAGTGTCACTACACCTCAATAATTAGCGTTCCACTAGGTAAATCAATAAGTTCGTCAATTTTTTTCCCGCATTGAACAAGTTCTCATTGCCCAACGCTGTTTTACTAGTGAGGAAAATTCGCAGAGCTTTGACGCCGTTTTTGACAAAAGGGATCAAGATGCGTTGTATAACATCTAAAAACGCGAACTGTTCGCAGGGCGTTTTTCCGATCATAAATTCAACAATAGTCGATTTAGATAGGGAACAATGAACAATGGATTGCAGTTATCCATTTTATCATTGCTCCTCGGTTACATTAGTTATTCAAAGGAGGAATATCAACTACTTTTGAACTTATCATGAGCCTACGAGCTTTAATTGGGTCAAGGAAGAACAATGCTGATCAGTTATATCGCTGTGTAATCCTGATACCGATAAATCGACTTCAAATCAAGATATTGCAAAGCGAAAAAACTATAATTCTATTTTGGTTATTCATAACCATTGTACTCGCCCAAGTAAATCAAGTCTACCCTTATCGAAATTTGATATTTACGATTCAAGGCAAGTCGATTTCGAATATTAAACAAAAACGCTGCAAATGACTGTACAGTACAGTACAGCATATTATTATTATTATTATTTTTTTTTTTTTTTTTTTTTTTTTTTTTGTGGCTTATTATTCCTTTACTTCAATTTCGAACCGAAGAAGCCATCCATTTGTGATAGTAATCTATCCCGAACATGGTCCTGTTTTCAGAGAGGGACGAATTTCCTTTTTTGAAGCAGACTCAATACTGAGCGTTTCGTTTGCATATTGAATTCAGAAAATATATTCGATTTGCCATTTTTAAGATATTTTTTTAATGTCATATAATTATTTTCCATGCTTCACTTTACTGTTTATTATGGCTAAGAAAATGGCAATCTTCGAATGCCAAATTATAATTCTACAATTAAAATTTAAAAAAAAAATTACGCTAGTTATTTAGGAGTTTTCCCTTTCTGTTATCAATCCGTTGGTTGGTGGGAACGTTCACAAATGTTCGAAATAATTACAATCACAAATGTTCTCCTTAAATCGTAATTTAAAAAAGAATAATTAACCCCCAATAAAGGTTCGCAGCGTTTTAACATTTGGTTACTAGCCGAAAAAATATTAGCCGCAAAATTCTTAGTATTAAAAATGAAAACTTCAAGACACTGGTTCAAAGCTTTGGTTCGCGAGTTAGTTAGCGAGCTCGGTTTTTTGCCAAGTAACAAAGCATCTTCGGTTAGGGCTGAGAGTGAAATTCAATAAACGATTTAAAAACAGCGCTAACGTGCTCGGCGTTATGTCAGATCATAACTCAGCTTTGCAATAGGTCACGATCAGATCATTAATTACATTCGCCATTGGTTGACGGCAACTCGCATTACTCAATGTCTAAGTATGCTTATTTCTATGACGCTTTCACATGATAGATTATCATAATTTGAAGATGAGGAAATTGAACGAGGTCCTTCATGATTTGTACAGCCCTCTTCACACTCGAGGACATTTATAGTCTCGAGTTTATTGTGCTGGGTTTCACACCTAATGCCCGCGATTTGTAAATCTTCCAAATATGACACAAAACATGCGATATAACTCGAGAACGAATAAATCTATCGACCATCGACGATGGTCTCAGTCTTCAACGTCCAAAAATCTATAGAAATCAATGCTAAATACACTTTTTTCTGAAAAAAAGTGGGAAAATACGAATTTTCTCCCCCTCAATACTCCCCAAATACCGTTAAATTGAGGTAGCGATTTGGCTGAAGAATTGGGCCATTGTCAGGCCAAGATTGATTTTTGGTCAAAGTTAAGGATAAAATTTAAAAAAAATTAAGGATAAAAAATTTAAATAATAAAATAATAAAATGTATAAAAATTTAAAATAAATGAATTAATACTTCAAATAAATGAGTAAAATACATTATTTATTGTTAATTTTGAAAGCACACATTATAACAAAAAACATTAACTTTTTAAATTATAAAATGTTGAAAACTGAGAGTTAAAAATCAAAATTAAAAAATAATCAAAACTCTGTCTATTAAATTTTGATTTAAAAGTCTTAATTGCATATTTTTTCTAAAAAATTGAAATTTATTAGCTCGAGAAAGAATTCACAATTGCTAAATTGCTACATGCATTGTAGATGCCAGCAATTTTTATGTCGATTCGATATCGACTACGAATAGCACTTGTGTAATGAAAGAATTACCCTTTTCTCTCTGTGTTGCAATTAATGCCGCAATATTCGTCTAGAAATATAAGCTCGCCGATTAGCTCGTCTTTCATTACCTATCTTACCAATTGTCATCAGAAAACTCGTTAAAGCTTAGATATGTCAAGGTTTAGACGAGAGCGGATTCAACGAACGGTAGCCGGCCTTTTCAAGGCTGTTTTTGTTATTGAGCGTTTCGAAAGTACAGGTAGAACAGCGAAGCATCCTTGAAACATTATGAAAGAAATGCAGTTTATCCGCGTTGGACGATTTTTCTTTTCATCCGGTGATTTTCGTTATATTCGAATTTGTATCGGATATGGAGGCGGAATATTTTGAAAGGTAGAATAATATAGGATATTTTTAATCGCTGGAATTCAAACCGGTTCTGACCTGTAGAACAGGATTGACCTCCCACTCAAGACATCGCACTAGAAATTCAATTTTCTATCAATTTACTTCGCATTTTTCAGTTTAGAAAAACTTCATTCGGCCCATCATCGTTCTCACTTCGCAATTGTATCTTCGTTATGAGCTTTAAATATAATTTTGTGGGATAAAACGCTTCATTTGATAGCGATTAATCTTGATAAGTAGCTCTCTTGAAGTGACCAGGCGTTTATACGGATTCCGTATTATATAGGAAATCAACTGAAGTTCAGAATCGAAGGGCATTCTCTGATGTAGGGCTACCCGAAACTCACGACCTACAAGTAATGCATTATTTTGCAGAGCTCCCCTAATAATGCAAAGGGCTGTATTGAGCGAACTGAAAGGTCATTTTGTATTGAAAAAAGGAGGGAATATTTATTTTATTTATCGTGATTTATTATTTAATTTTTATGTTTCCATAACTTTCATTTTTTATATTATTCTGGGAGATTTATATAGAGATTCTAGGTTTAATTCCAAGATCATTTTACGTTGAAGCTATTATCCAGATTATTTGGCACACAATTAATTTTCAAACTTACTACAGGAACGAAGGGAAAATGCAAATTTCGAAGAAAATTAATAGTTGTCAGTAAAGCAACTTCTTTTAGACTGGAAAAAATTTTTTGCGACGAATTTCGAATTAGAAATATTACTAAACTCGTACTAAATTTTTTTCCCAAATCCGAAAGGGTTGAAGATCTTGGGTATTAGAACGATCGATTTTGTCGTTTATAAAGGTGATTTTTGAGCAACATTTAATTTTTCGAGAATAATGAAGACACGGGGAAGATTGGCGGTCATTCGATTTTTTTAAATCGATTCTACATTTTACATGTTAATTTCCTCTAAATTCCATCAATTTTAATTCAATACAAGAAAGCATTATTGCACGAATTGAGGATAGAATTTATACTGCTAAAGACCACATTCACCAACACGAGTTAGCATAGCCCAAAGATTGAGGCTAAAGCTGGCGAAAAACGAGTTACATTTTCAATATTATGTTCAATAACTCTACTTTCCTAACCCAGGTTAACTCTTGCAAAGCCTTAAGCACCTTTAAATAAAGAAAGAAATGGTAAAATCGTCCTTGGGAAAAAATTTACCCAAATTGAACATGAGTTGGATTTCCAATCGAGAAACTACCGATTTCACGTAAAAATTACCCACTTGGTCATTGGTAGATTTTATAGTTGCTTCGCTAAATTGATTCCTCGCTCAGAACATAGTCGATTTTTCCACGCCAATCTCTTCGACACGATGGTATTTCGCGAAAACACCGCGTCCGACTGCAGGCGAGCGGGAGAGCGAACTTTCTCAACGTGTTCTCTGACGGGAGAACAGGATGCGTGAGTCTGGAGGGGATCTTGCCACTCTGACTTCGCAAGGCCTCAATGTAGCGGTTTCTCTGTCAAAAGTAAATGCCAATTTTTTTTTTTTGAGTTCTTAAATAAATACAACTGCTTTTGACCAAAACATAGAATTTTCAAACAAAACCTTTTGTGAAGCCTTTTTTCGTACCTGTAATGACTCTTTTTTCTTTTTTTCTTTTTTTCCCCCACCCACTGTTATTCATAAAGTTGAATTTATATTTTACATTTAATTTACATTTATTTCACTAATTTAATTCTTCCCGTTTATTCCATTTTTTTCTGTTTATTTTGTCTATTTCGTTCTTTTCGTTTTTTCCGTTTCTTTCGTTCATTTCATTCATCTAGTTCATTTTATTATTTAGTTTCATGCGTTTATTGATTTCTCCATTCTTCACTTATCATCTCATTGATCCTCTGGTACTATAAATAATGCTATGGACTCCCAGGCTATTTCAACGGCCCTTTTCAGGGCCAGAAAATATCTTCAGAGGAGACGAGCACGGAAATCAAAGCGCTGTCAGCTGTGAAGAGTAGTCGCTTCGAGCATTCAACAATGAACGCAAGACACTGTCGTATAATTCTCACGCTCCTTTGAACAAGGCCTAAAACAACAGTAAATTTGAATGGTTCTGCGATTCTCTCACGTTAAAAACGCGTCTGTCTTTTAAAGAGACGGTCTAATGACTTCCTTAGAAAAAATATGCGAAAGGAAGTTATCAATTGTTTTACTGGCGAACCAAAAGGATAAAAATTATAATTGAGAATTTACAAGAGTAATTATATTTATAGTTCATAATATGGACTATATTATAGTGATTGTAATTTTACATTCCCTAAAGAATCGATTTCTTATTGAGTGCTGCTTTATTTATAGTATAGTATAGCAGTTTTAATTATAGTCGAATAATTCGTGTCGAGTATTGTGATTTTAGTATATACATATTGAAAATATTTCTTTTCCTTGTCGTCGTTATTGCTCAATAACTTTAGAATCGCCGTCATTTTACGTTGGTACTTTGAGATGAAGAAGAGCTGTGAAAATCTACATTTTTTGTAAAAACCAATTTTTTGGACCGCTCCCATTTTTTTTTTTTTTTTTTTTTTTTTTTTTGTTAAGAGAACTTAAAAAATATATGTTATTTTAACTAGATTATATTATACAACTTGCATGAAAATTGTATTTTTCTTTCTGTGTTTCGAGGCGGTTGAGGAAAAAACAATAACTTATCGTTTAGAGTTAGGACCTTTAAGTTTTTGTGAACAATTTTCTATAATTTAAATTCTGTTCAAATCCGGTACAATGACAGTTGATGTGGCTATAAATAATTTATGTTACATCAACTCTTTCTGATACTCCAAGTAGACGAAAAAATTTTGCAATTTGAAACATAAATATGGTATTTTCTCGAGTATATTTCACTATCTTCGGTTGAGAAATGGAGGTACATTACTCGGGGGAAAGGTGGAGAATTCGATAATCAATCTTTTGGTCCGCTCAAACTTTTGAATTGACGAATTTTTGTCGAAGTTATCGAGGGTAGACGTTTTAAGGGTGCCAGTTTTTTCAAGCGTTTTTTAGCGAGCTTCAAATCTTGGAGGGATTCGAAGATGCAACTGCTCTCTAGCGGAATTCTATGGTAACCATTGTTTGGTCCTATTACCGTCGCAGATGGCGACTTCCTTGACATCTACAATTTGACATCCAGCAGCTATCGAGTCCAATATTAGTTGCTAATTGGTATCGAGAAAACGTCCCAGCTTTTTCTGATTTCGCCTAAGTTAATTATCGACCAATAATCCAATAATACTGAGTTTTTTATTCTTGAAATATGAAAACATATTTTCTTGACTGGTACCTACGACTTTGTTCCAAGTACTAATCCAAGAACTTCTGCTATTGACGGATTTTTCTTCTTTGAGTTCCAAAGTTGAAACTCCAAAAGTATGAAAACCGAAAAAATCAACAAAAAAATTATAAATCGTTCGATATTGATTGTTTTCATTTTAAATTCGAATTCTACGCCTAATTTCCAGTAGGAATCATTAATTAATCAAATTTGAACAGTACTGTAAGTCTGTACATGAAAGTCGTGTAACACTTAAAATGGAAAAAACTGATAGTCGTCGTCAATTTTCCGCCGTTTTGACGTCAAATTCGGATTCAGCGTTAAATTTCCAATGAGAAGAGAAAACGAAAATTTAATTTTCCGATGCCAGCGGAGCTCGAAATATCGGCCGGTTGAAAACTCGATTTGCGTAAAATAATTTCTGTGGCGCTGTTTAAATTTTTTTTCACCAAATTTTTTGCTATGTACGTGTGTAAGGCGTTCAAATGAAGACTCCTGCATAATAAAACAATTGATTCACATAAATTTTGACCCCGAAAATCACAGTTAAAGTCCAATTTTCGAGCTTTCAAAACCTGATTTTTTTGGACCACTTGCAGATTTTTCCGAGAATTGAAAAAAATCACAAAAATACAACTCGGTAAGACGCAACTTTCCTAAAAATTTCAGATTTTTATCTGTATTGAGAGTGGAGTAAAAAATCGTTAACTGATCGGTTGAAAAAAATCGCAGGGGTCCCCCTTGGATTTTTCGCGAGAAATTTTTTGAAATCAATTTCGCTCAAATTCAGCATAATGATAGTTGATGATGTGTATATCAATAATATATGCTTCATTATTTGTTTCTTTTGCACTAAATAGATGAAAATAATGTTTAAAGTTGAAAAATGTGATGTTTTCGTGTATAGTCTACTAATATTGTTGAATAACTCAAAAACGGTTGAAAAATGGATAGGTACATTACATTGGGAAAATGTGGACAATTAAATTACCTATTTTTTGGTATATTCAAACATCTGAATCGACGACTTTTTGTTCATTTTATCCACTGTGCAAGTTAATAATCTTGGAAAACTTGAAAAAATTGAAACGTCTACCTCGGCTGAAAAATATGATTGAACTATAAAACGCTGTAAACTCATTTTCAGCGTTTTTCTAATGTGGACGTGAGGAAAACGGAATGAAACTTGGAAATGGAGGTGAAATCATATCGTCTCCAGTGGTGACCATAAACCCTAATCTTCTCACACCCAAGTTTAAAACATGCAGAACAACTCTCCAATAGCACTAAGTTCTTTCTACCAGCCCCTGTTTCTCATAATAATCACAATCATTCATATTATACTGAATTACTAGAAAATATTCACGACCACTGGTGTACGACCCAAAAGTGGAAGCATTGTGCGATCAATATGCTCCGATTTCGTATGTGGCGCCTTGAAATGCAACATACGTAAGTCCTTGGCTTCGGAGTCAAATTTATTGACCTCAGTTGATCTGGTTCGAGACACCTTCGATTTTTCTGGTGGGGGATGCCAATTGGTAGTCGGTGGCTTGAAAGTGGAATCAGTGCTCTGTAATTGTCACCCGAAGAAACAGTCCGATCTGTTGCAAGATGTCTTTAAGGTAATATTCGATATTAATTTTATTATTAACTATTCGCATTGCTATATTGTTATTATTTAAAAAAAATTTATACATTATCATTGGGCTATACTACGCTCCTTCTGTATGATTATACCTACGAATCTTTCGAGTCGTTACTCGAAGACGCCGCTAACGTTTTCGGCTGTTTTTCTCTCCAAGAGACCAGGTGCACGAATATCATTATACGAACCCTTTAAATCGAGCCTTATTCACTTGCATATGAGGCCGTTGAACCATCTTCCCCTTTATAAATTTAGTTCGGCCACCCCACAAGAATCCTCACGAAATCCGACGACAACCGGCTTCCAGTTGGGAAGAAGTTTTAAACGATTCGTACGGGTACAACTTCGGATCGGTATAGCGTGATACGATTGGTTCGTCGATCGGTTCGCTTTCTAAGCTGAATTCAGATATTTCACACACGGTCTGACATTTATTTAACTGTACGTAGCCAAGGCTTTCGGTTTATAGTTCAATAATACACCATTTTCGACCAAAAATTTTTTTAACCAACAACACTTCGGTGTCAACACTTTTCTGACGAAATTATAAAAAGCTAAATTTTTTTAATTGTCACCAAAAATCAATCTCGGCCTGACATCATCATCCATCCACCATGGCCTCATTCTTCGGTCAAATCGCTACTTCAATTTTAAGGAACCTTTTGGCGGTTTTGAGGGGGAGAAAATTCGTATTTTCCAACGTTTTTCACGAAAAGGTGTATTTAGAATTAATTTCTATAGATTTGCGGACGCTGAATCGCATGAGACCACGGCGAGGTCGATAGCTATATTGGTTCTCGAGTTATCGCAGCTTTTCTGTCGAATTTTGGAGATTTTCAGAAATTCGGCATATGAGAGTAAACTTGAGAGTTTTTAGAGCTATAAAAATCGTTCTATACTCGTTGGAATGGTCGTCAAACACTCTTAAGCTGTATCATTAGACGAGAAATTTAGCTTTTAATTAGAAAAATAAAAAGATTAAAATTACTAATTAATTAATTGCTACGGAGTTTTCCTTTTATCTGTTGTTAGGTGGAAACGTTCGCAAATGCTCGGACAAGTTATTATCGCAAATGGATGATCTTCATAAATCATTATTGAATCGAAGGAATAATAAACAGCTGTGCAATCATTTGCAGCGTTTTGGTTCATAATTCAATAATAAACCATTTTAATCGTCCAAAAAAATTGTTTTCTTACCCCCTCAAAATTTGATGTTTTTTGTTTTAAGGCATGTAGAATCCGAATATCCAATAAAAAAAAAATTCTGTCCGTCCGCCGCGCTCCTTCAACTCTTTTCTGACGAAATTAAAAAGACTAAATTCTTGATATTGTCACCAAAAATCTATTTTGGCCTTACAATGGCTAAATCAATTTTGAGGGTATTTTTGAGGGGTTTTGAGAGGAAGAAAATTCGTATTTTCCAACGTTTTCCCGAAAAAGGTGTATTTGGTATCAATTTCTATTGATTTTTGGAATGAGACCCTCGCGGGGTCCATAGCTTTATTGATTCTCGAGTTATTGCCGCTTTTATGTTGAATTTAGGAGATTTTCAGAAATTTGACATGAGGGCATAACTCAATAGTTCTTGGAGCCATAAAAATGGTTCTAAACTCGTTCGAATGGTTGTCAAACACTCTCATAATTTTTGCCGGTAGGCAAAAAAATTAGCTTACAATTTGGAAATTGAGAAAAATAGAAATGATTGAAATTAAAATAGTTGCTACTGTCTTGTTGCCCTGTTTTTCGGTTGGAACGTTCACATATCGATGGTCTTCTCGAATAATTATTTTTAACGTTTTTCACTAAGTAGTTAATAAAAAACTCATTCGCCGGCGAAGAAATTAAAACTATTCAAAACCAAGTTTTTTGCCGTGGGCGTTTGGGAAAAAATTCAGCAATAGGTATGAACTGTTATAATGTGACTTTCGAAAGTCGACGTTTATCGCTCGATTGGCGGAAAATTTCGATTCGTTTCACGCGAGCGATTCAACACCGAAAGGAGTTCACGCCTTTTTGAGACCTAGTGGCACTGGGATTCGAGTGTGAAGAGGGGAATGTGACTGTAGGTTAAGGACCTCCTCAGGTTACTGCGCAGTATCACCGCGCATCTAGTATTGTTTATATCCACCTATCTACGACATAAGAGCCAATGGCCTTCAACTGAAGAGCCATACTGTAAACTAACAGTAGTTTTAAGTATGTATATAAGTCAATATACTATGTCAAAAGTTTTCGTTTTCCGTGTCGTAAATCATAGTCGCAAATACTCGAGACAGCGGCTGCAATGTGAAAATTGCTAAATTCGATCCTAGAATATATTTAAAAAACCAAGGACTCTCGTTTTCTATTTATTTTGAACCGAGCGTCGAAAAACCGCGCAAAATCGACCTATAAAACTGGCGAATATTTTCCAAATCCAACCCCAGGACCTTTTTTCTGACAATTTCATGCCAATCGTCGAAAAACGTGTTATCGCAATTTTTGAAACGCAGAAAAACCCCCAAAGTACCTCTAAACAATTTATTAAATAATTTTTTATATCGTCCTTTAATTTTAAAACGAATTCGAAAAATCTCGCGTAAATTCTTGTTATGCGAAACAATCAAGGCGAACGATTTACTATTATCAAAGCAAGCAAATCATCGATCACTTCGTGATCTGCCTAATGGCAACGTTAATTAAATCGAAGCGATGCTCCGCTGAATACAAAACATTACACCTGGTCTGTTTTCAAATTGGTTTGCATAAGCTCGCTGAAAATTTTCCATTGACCCCGTTGAGCCCGTTGTTTTCTTTCCAACTGTGAATGATTTGGAACACGTGAGCTGAACTTTTGGCCGCCACCCAGAAAAATGTTTACGACCGAGTTGCCGAAAGGATGTAAACAGCCGAAACGTCATAACCTTTGTTTTAGGCGGGGAAAATTAAAGAAGAAATCTCTTCGAAGCCAGCGGAAAATATGTAACATCGCAGTTGTATATCGTCGTTGAATCCCTTAGCCTTTTTCAAAATTCAGATGCAACGTTGATTTTCTTGATGTCCTAGGATTGTGAGGGGGAGAAAAACCCAGCCGACTCATTCTCCTTGATATTCTAATTTTGATGAAAAGACGCTGCAAATGATTGTACAGCGGTTTGTAACTCAGCTCCACCCCCACTCGCCCCGGCGCGACCCGCGGGAGGGGCTTTGCCCCTCCTGCCATGCCTTGAGATTCGGCGGGGGTATTGTGTCCTTGTCACTACTATAAAATATATACAGTAGTTAATTATTTGTGTATGGAGAGTGGGAATCTATAGTTATTATACTAGTAGTTATTATAATTTGGTATGTAGGTAGAGGTGTTTTCATGTATATCATAAAGTATTGGGGTTTTCAACTTGCGCAAAGTTTCAGCCGAGGTAGACGTTTCAATTTTTTCAACGTTTTCAAGTTTTCCAAGAATAGTAACTTGCACAGTGAATAACATGAACAAAAAGTCGTCAATTCAGATGTTTGAATATACCAAAAGATAGGTAATTTAACTGTCCACATTTTCCCAATGTAATGTACCTATCCATTTTTCAACCGTTTTTGAGTTATTCAACAATATTAGTAGACTTTACACGAAAACATCACATTTTTCACCTTTGAACGTTCTTTTCATCAATCAAGTGCTAAAGAAACGAAGAATCAAGCATATATTATTGATATACACATCATCAACTATCATTATGCCGAATTTGAGCGAAATCGATTTCAAAAAATGTTTCGCAAAAAATCCAAGGGGTACCCCTGCGATTTTTTTCAACTGATCAGTTAACGATTTTTTACTCCACTCTCAATACAGATAAAAATCTGAAATTTTTAGGAAAGTTGCGTCTTACCGAGTTGTATTTTTGTTATTTTTTTCAATTCTCGGAAAAATTTGCAAGTGGTCCAAAAAAATCAGGTTTTGAAAGCTCGAAAATTGGACTTTAACTGTGATTTTCGGGGTCAAAATTTATGTGAATCAATCGTTTTATTATGCAGGAGTCTTCATTTGAACGCCTTACACACGTACATAGCAAAAAATTTGGTGAAAAAAAATTAAACAGCGCCACAGAAATTATTTTACGCAAATCGAGTTTTCAACCGGCCGATATTTCGAGCTCCGCTGGCATCGGAAAATTAAATTTTCGTTTTCAAGTGAATTCGAATGCTCTTCTCACTGGAAATTTAACGCTGAATCCGAATTTGACGTCAAAACGGCGGAAATTTGACGTCTACTATCAGTTTTTTCCATTTTAAGTGTTACACGACTTTTATGTACAGACTTGCAGTGCTGTTCAAATTTGAGTAATTAATTATTCCTACTGGAAATTAGACGTAGAAGTGGAGATAAATAAGCAAATGAATAAGTGGAGTAGGTAAAAAATGGAGCGAAAGTTGAGTGAAGGTGGACTAGTGAGTAGAGTGCGATGGAAGTTGGATTGGCAGTATAGAGCACAAGTTAACAGAAAAATTGATAATTTTGCTTCGGCTATTTTCTTCGAACCTATTTCAGTCGAAATTTCAAAGGACTAACTCTCATTGCGACAGACTCGATTATCGATCATTTTTCAGCTAGTTATTCCAACGTCCGCCTGGCAACGCAGCGATCAATCAAACAACTGCTCTTTCCTCCGATCGCTTGCGGGTCTGGGTCCTTATTTAATTTGGAACTTCCCAGATAGTCAGATAGGGGAGTAGGAGAAGAGCTTACAGAGCAATGAACTCGCTTCGGGACTTGGTATACGACTGTAAAAGGCCTACGTGATCAACATGGAGCGACGTTCCTTACCAACTGTTCACATTCTGGAGTCTATAAATAGGTTATACTGAAAATTGGTCGTAACGGTTTCATCGTTGGGTGAAAATTCCACTCGGGAAATTTTTCGCGGGGAAATTATTTCCAGAGGAGGTCAAGTTTTACGGACGGTCGAAATTGAAGCAGTAATAACCACATTGTGAGGCGTGTTGTAGAATTAAAGAAGAGGGAGAAGAAGTAGTTTGGAATGTGTCCAATAATAGAGAAAACTAAAATATAGGTTATTGAGGAAAACAGTTGGAAATGCGGAGAAATTGAGGAAAGAAGAAAGAAATATTGGGAATATAAATACAGAGTAAATTGTGGAAAACAACGGGAAAATTGAAAGTAATCGGGGTTAATAGAGGGAAATGAATGAATGAGGGTGGACATAGAGGAAAAGCAGAGATGGAAAACAGCAATAACATGTGCGGACTCTATTAGGAAAATACAGAAAAAACAAGTGGAAAACAGGAATATTTCCTCTAAATAGGAAAAATACTATTCATCAATAATTTCTCTTCAGAATAGAAAAACGCTGCAAATGAATGTACAGCGGTTTATTATTCTTTCGCTTCAACAACAGATTGGTATAAGGGAAAACTCCGTATTAGAAGTATATATTGTAATTTTAACCATTTTCATTTTTCTTAATTTTAAAAATAAAAGCTACATTCTTCGCCTAACGGAGCAGTTGAATAAAGTGTTTGACGAGCATTCCAACGAGTATAGAAAAATTTTCATAGCTTTGAAAATTGTGGCGTACGGCAGACAGGGTTTTATTGAATATTCGTATTCAATGCATGTCTTGAAACGTAAAACATCAAAATTCTGAGGGGGTTAGAAACATTTTTTCTTGGGCAACTACAACGGTTTATTATTTAATAAATTATTAATATTTAAATAAAGTTTTAATGTTACCTATATATTAATATTATATAATTAATATAAGTTATTTAAATAAATAATAAATTTATTATTTTTAAAAAATTATAAACTTATCATTTAAATAAATTATTTAAATAAATAATAAATTTATTATTTAAAAAAATTTAAACTTATCATTTAAATAAATTATTATCATTTAATGAACTAAAATGAGGGAATAGAGGGGGAATTGATCGAAACAGAGTGAAATACAGCAGATTAAGAATTGAAATGGAAATGGAGTGACTATTAGCACACGACATCTCAAGCCTTAATCATTGAGTTCGTACTCAACATCAACACCTCGATAGAACAGGGATTAGTCTGCTGGTTAGCTTATCCAAGACTCCGATGATTACGGCTAAATCGAAAGGAAATCATCCTTTGCCTTAAGATAGACAAATTTTCAAAAAGAAGCTCAGCGTTGATTCTTACAATCTTCCACTAGACTCGACGCTGTCATTCGGGTCACCTGACCGTAATTTTTTGCTATCCTTTTTGGAAATTCTTCAGTCTCCATTTGAACCTGACTGGTCCCGTTTTTTCTTCGTTTCGAAAACAAAGAAACGGGAAGCGGACAAAGGACGACCTTGCAGCAGATGCGCCAGAATGCAGCCGGCTCTTTCGCACCTTTCGGTCCCGAGATGAATCGGAGAGGAAGTTGGGGACGTGACGTCATCACTTGTAGACACGGGTGATTCCCCTTCGCGTCTTTCCCCTTCTGGCGGGCTTGTTTCAATGCCTGGCGTCTGTCGAGTCAGTTCGCGCCCGCGCGTCACTTCATGCCCGTCGTTTTCAAGTGCGACCGTGAAAATATACTTTTCGCGGAGTGGAAATCCGTTGTTCCGCCGGAGGGAAAAATTCTCGACGAAGCGTAATGAGTGTGACAAGTTAAATAATCGAGCGGAATCGGTTAAAAAATGTTTTTTCGCCTGTTGACAGAGCTGAACATTTGAGTGCATCACGATCGAGCATACATGTCATTGCCATCTTTGCATAAAGGTGAGTCGAAATCGTTGTTTTATTGGAAAATATATAAATGCTAGTATTGTTGATGATTTTCTGAAAATTTTGTTCGTCTGATGTAATATATTGACGTAACGTTGTGCAATGTTGTGCATATGGTGCATTTCAAAGGTGAAATTTCAATAGACTGGCAAATGAGTGGCAAAATTGTGTTATTATTGGACGAGGGATATCTGCAGAAGTTAATTTTTGTGGTCAACCCCCCCCCCCCTATGACATGGTTCGCTCGAATCAAGCTCACAATGACAGATTGGTTTATTCTGAAGGAAAGATATTGCACTAATGCTACAGGGTGAATTTTATTTTAAAACATTTATTTATCTACGTATTTATATTATCATTATATTTTATATAGAATATATATTTTTTTAAGTACATAGTTCCCTTTTTTATTTAATTTATATTGTACGGGCTATTTCTATCCTTAAAACGTCTTCAGTTCCACCCATCGTGGTATGGGAAGCAGCTGTTGTATACAAATTGGAAGCGATTGCGAGCGGTAGCAGAGCGCAATTTGAAAAATGGTAGCAGAGCGTGACTTGAAAAATGGTAGCAGAGCGCGATTTAAAAAGTGGTAGCAGCATGGGATGCAGCTGTTGTATATAAAGTGGAAGCGGGAAGATCTCAAAGAAAAATAAAACCCCGGTGAAAACTGACATTTTCAAAACACTGGCTTTCAACAGCGATTGGTTCTAGTGCGGCACATTCTCTTCCACTTTCCGCGAGGCGAGCGTAGCTTTCCTTCGATTTCACTCTTGCCACATACTCGAGGCAATTGAGAATTATCATTTCATCATGACCAACAATCAGCTCCAGGGTCGTTTTATTTTATGGCACCGAGAGAGACTCAATGTAAATCATTTATTCTTGTTACTGATTCCGAAGTCGCACAGCTGAGTAATTAATTCAAGGCCCAAGTACATAAGACAACTGGGTGATCTAATATTGGTGAAACATTACGTGTACTTCGCTTCCATTGGGTCAGCAAATTGAGACGCCTTGGGCTTCTTTCATCATTGCGCGTTGAGTTGGGAATTATTTGTCTTTCGATGTTCGCTTTGTTTTGGCAAACGCGCCTTCAGACCTGACCTCTTGTCATAATAAAAAGCATTGCTTTTCGGCCACTTCCTCGTCAGCATTGTGTAACTAGAATTAGCCTTAGACACTCGAGCTTGAAAAAAGCCTTTGAAGATAAAAGATACCATTTGAAAATAAAATCGCTTCGACCGATTTAATCCAGTACAAGTTGAAAAGTCTCTATATTAACTGGGTATAAATAATAAATAACAGGGTTATAATAAATCACTATATTTATGTTATAAGCTTTTGAATTTCTATTTACTTTTCTATTAGTGCTATTTGGAAACAATTCTGGGGGCTTCTTTCCTATTACTCGTTCCAAAATCGTGTACCCAGGCTAAGCCCCTCGTATTGGCCTATGACTGCATAACTCTGATATTGAAGTGGGTGAACCGCCTTGACTAAAGACGTCATTCCGGTCTCATTTTGTTCTGAATTGTGTCTAGTTTAACGATCTAAGCCATTATGAGCGTCTGAGCCATTAACTTGGTCAAAATTGGCAAAAACTACAACAAAAAAAGTGAATACCCAGTCGCTTTTTTCACTTATTCCAACCCCGCAGTTCCACTTTCCGCAGATTTATCCGGTTTTCCCGTCCGCTTCCCTTGTTCTTGGTGAACCTCTCGTAAAGTGTGATTCTCGCGTAAAAAGGGACACGACTCTGACCAATTTGCTCAGATAAAGCGAGACTGCGAGACGAGGTTGTTTTTTCCTTTTGGTTTATTATTCAATAATAAACCATTGTAATCGCCCAAGAAAAAAAAATTTCTAACCCCCCTCAAAATTTGATGTTTTACGTTTCAAGGCATGTAGAATCCGAATATCCAATAAAAAAAATTCTGTCTGTCCGCCGTACGCCGTACGCCGTACGCCGTCAACACTTTTCCGGCCAAACCATAATAGCTAAATTTTTGAAATTTTCACCAAAAATCAATCTCGGTCCTACGACGGCCCAATTCTTGAACCAACTTGCTAGCTCAATTTTAAGGGTATTTTTGGGGGGTTTTGAGGGGGAGAAAATCCATATTTTCCAAGGTTTTTCAGAGAAATGTGTACGTGGTATCAAATTATATAGATTTTTGGACGCTGAATCGAATGAGACCATCGCCGGGTCGATAGCTTTATTGGTTCTCGAGTTATCGCAGCTTTTGTGAAAAATTTGGGAGATTTTCAGAAATTTGACACGAGGGTATAACTCGAGAGTTCTTGGAGCTATAAAAATTGTTCTATACTCATTGGAATGGTCGTTAAACACTCTCTCCAGCTGTATCGTTAGGCAACAGGTTTAGTTTTTAATTAGGAAATTAAGAAAAATAAAAATGATTAAAATTACAATAGTTGCTACGGATTTTTCCCCTATAGTTACCATCTGTTTTTCGGTGGGAACGTTCACAAATTTTCGGAATATTTAAAATGACAAATGGATGGTCTTCTCAAATCAATATTGAAGCGAAATAATAATAAACCACTGTACAATCATTTGCAGCGTTTTTCATAAATGCTAAGTGAAAAATTTCGAGGCCTTCGAGGGCCGATTTATTTGTCGGGTGACCCCATCAGTGATGTTCGATTATTATTGATGTGAGAATAAAAAAAAAACGCTTGCATACGAGTCTGCAACGCATTGGGACATTTTCATGTCTTTCCCCTCCTCAGCTACCAAATTAGGTAGGTACCTAATTATAAAGTCGCAATCTTAGTTGTAGTGTTCATCATAAAAGAATTGGTAATTAGACTTGATGACCATGATCAGTTAGTCCTTGCGTTGGTGCTCGACGACAAAAAAGTGGAATTTACTCAATTTAAATGCCACGGCAAAGACATGAAAATGTCAAAACGGCAAATCAAACGGAGTCAAAAAGTCTAGTTTAGTTGCAACTGATTGTACAGTGGTTTATTATTCCTTTACTTCAATAATGATTTAAGAAGACTATCCATTTGCGATAGAGCATAATATTTATGTGAGCGTTCCCACCGAAAATTAGATTGGTAACTGTAGAAGAAAACTTTGTAGCAACTATTGTATATGTACTGTTTCGTAACGCTCATGTAACAAAATACTACTATTTCGTCACGTAACGCTTTTCAGGTTGTGTGCCGTAGCAAAGACATAAAAATGTCAAAATCTATCTTGGCCTGACAGTGGCTCTGTAGTGGCAACTACAGTGGCTACTACAATTCCCGACAGCTGGAGTACTGAGTTAGGCGCCACGGTTACGCCAGTTCGGTTCTGTAAATTCGCTCGAGTCATATTTTGGTTTATTATTCAAGAGCAGTATCGGCGACATGTCCGATCATGTCTCCGAGTGTCCCCAGTCACGAGTGGACATGCGTATTCCTGCTCTCGTCTGTCCGTGCATGAAAATGTTTAATGCTCTCGGAGACTTTCATACGAGTAGTAATTTCAGTTTCATTCGAGCGTCTTCCGTCTTCTGTTGCGTTTCGGTTGTGAAAGTGCTTTTTGTTCGCGTTGTGAATAGTTTTAAAAACGAGTGGATTTCTCTCTACGATGGACAAGAATTTCTTTGGAATGTAATACATAAATTTTACGGGAATCGCGAAAAAAAATGAACGCGTTTGTCGAAATCGGGAAAAAATTCGATCGCGGCGCAAGATTCATCACTTACGGAACCAGGTGTGTACCGAGCTACATATTTTTCAGAATTTCATTAGGTAACAAACAAAAATTGAACTTAGATAATAACACCTTCCTATTTCTTCGTGTCTTGCTTTATTTTGGTTATTATTCAATAATAAACCATTGTAATCGCCCAAGAAAAAACGCTGAAAATGATTGTACAGTGGTTTATTATTCCTTCGCTTCAATAATGATTTAGGAAGAAGGCTATCCATTTGTGATAGTAATTATTTCGAACATTTCTGAACAATCCCACCGAAAATAGATGGTAACTATAGGGGAAAACTCCGTAGCAACTATTGTAATTTTAATCGATTTTATTTTTCCTAATTTCCTAATTAAAAGCTAAATTTTTTGCCTTACCCTACAGCTGGAGAGTGTGTTTGACGACCATTCCAATGAGTTTAGAACGATTTTTATAGCTCGAAGAACTCTCGAGTTATACCCTCAAGTCAAATTTCTGAAAATCTCCCAAATTCGACACAAAAGCTGCTATAACTCGAGAACCAATAAAGCTATCGACCCCGCGATGGTCTCAAAGCCAGCAATTCACACTTTTCCGACAATTTCTCAGTTATTCGAGATTCAATGTTACCGAGGGTTCTCTAGGTCGAAAACTTGAGTACCTACGTTATCCCTATACCATCCCGAACAATATATCAAAACTACCAATGAGTGCATAGCTTTCAATATCGTGGAATAAAAAATCCGGTGTTAAATATCAAACTAAATGTCGAACAGGAGCGGCTCAACTGGTGATTCGAAAGGTGGGCGGTTAATTCGAGCAGCTCGAATCAACCGGTGCCAAAGTTTGAAGAAAAAAAACTGACTAGAAAATAGACGGTTCGTCAGTTGGGTTTCTTTGTCGCTATCGTATTTCATCTCCTCAAATGTCAGTTAAAACCCTTTCGTACCGGTTCCTTGAAAAAAATCGAGCGAGTGGTAGCAGAGGGAATTTTGAAAAAATGGTAGCAGAGCGCGGTTGAAAATAGTATCAGAGCGGAATAGAAATAGTGGTTGCAGAGAAGTTGATGAAACTGGTAGTAAAACGCAATTAAAAAACAAAAACCAACAAATTTTCGGTTGACCTCCCGAGAATTCCGTGTCAATGTCAAAAAAGTCCTGCACCTCTCAGATTTCCATCAACTGCATATAATTATTCATTTTTGAATGTCACTTTTCTCTGAATTTTGAAAAGTTGTCGTCCATTAACGAGGGGGTTAGTATTTTGAAGATAGGGCTCGAACATTACTGGCGATCAGGTTACGATCGCACCCTGCTCGATCCTCAAGCTCTTTTGTGTCATGATCAAGCTGCAACGTCGCACCCTCACAAATCGATCCCTGGACAAAAAAACGCTCCTTCGAGTTTTTCAAACGCTTCCACCACAATACTTTAGAACACGAAATTTTTTCAGTCCCCAAGTTTTTTTAAGAGCTAGTCCCTTGGACCTGTTGAATCAAAAATGAAAAGACGATTTTCAGCTAGAAATGGACGTCGCAAATGGGCTTTGTAAAATTGTTTGCTACTCTGGGCTGTTTGAATTTTTAACTGAACGGAGATAATTAATAAATTCACGCGATTATGAATATTTTAAATTCAATTTTATTCTGTTTGAAACTGTTATGGTGTAAAATACTATTCATTTTTCCTCCTCCAGCTAACGACTTGATACTATTTATTGCGACGTTGAATTTAATCGTTCATTTCGGCGAACTGGAAACCGTTCGTGCATTTTCGGAATCGCGATTGATAATCTCGAGTGGAGCGATGCGCGATCGAGGTGGGAGAACCGTGACGTCACAAATGAGAGAGCCAATGAGTCACTAATGACGCCACTTGCACCAGGCGATCCTCAGTCTTGTGTTGCAATAATCTTGCATCAGACGATTGTTAGGTAATAAATTCTGAGCTAGATAGAAATTCGGAGTTGCAAGCTGAGTTGGAATTTTTGTAACACTAGCTCGAAAGATGCAATAAAGTTTTTCTCGGTGCAGTTTCGTTGTTACGAAATTGAGCTAAAGGATATAAAATGAATGTTCGAGAATCTTCCATTTATTGAATTTCTTTCCGAATTTTAATGGGTTGACGAATCGACAAAGCGTATATGGGTAAAAATTGTTCTAGGCGGCCTGGCATCAAGATCCTCAAATGAAAAAAACAGCAATTAGGCTATTAGCAATTTAATTTTTTTTTTAATTTTTTATTTTTTGAAAAAGCAATATTTTTATTTAAAACCCATTATGAGTTGTTTATCTTGGTTAAAAGTCTAAAACTCTTTTGTCCTTGTATGTGTTACGTTTTTCTTTTGCAACATGATCGGTTTTAATCGAAACGCCCACGATACGCCGACTCGAAGTTTGGCCTTGCGAAACCTAAATGGAGCGTAATTCTTTTTTTTTACATAATGACTTGTGATAAGTTCCATTTTATTGTAAGAAGAATTTTTCACTTATACCCAGTGATTTTATTTTCAAGGTAAAATAAAATAAAATATAATATTTCCTTTTTACGAGAGAAAATTTTTTTTCGAATTTTATTTCAAACTAGTTTTTTTTACGAATTTCGCAATTACAATCTCCATGTGCTAGTATTATTTCAAACAAATCGTACATGCGTACAATAATGGACCGGGCACGATTCGGCGGCCATGTATAATTTTTCACTCTGTCGAACTGCCTACTTAAAATGGCGATTTGTCTCCTTTCAAGAGGGAAAGTCGATGGCCGTAAAGTTTGCGGTGCTAGCCGACTGACAGTTGCGAATACGTGTGGCCCCGTTCGTGATGGAGAGTGCCTCCAGGTAGTCCCCACTCTTGGATTAGCAAGAATACCCTGTGGGTCGCCTTTTTCGCCGAAGAAGTTTCGCTAATAGTTATCCAACGGTTCCTAGCGTTTTTCCTGGAACGGACACGATAGAAGTATCAGGACGTAGTTAATGGATTGGATTTGTTTGGCATCATACTCACAAAAGCGTTGTATAATGAGAGGGAAAAACACTCGAAAAATCTAATGGACAACCATTTTTTTTAATTTGTGTTCAGAGTGTACAGAGTCTTCTAGGAAGTGAAACTTTGAATTTCCCGCGGAAAAGTTCCAATCCCGACGATAGCAAATCGATCTTTCTTATTTGAAGATTCAGCTTTGGAAAAAAATATTCGTGCTTGTTTTCGGGGATTGTTTCTGCGGTAAAAATTGTTGGAAATTTAATTTAAAATCGTAGGTATAGAAAACCGCGAGTTTTTCTGATATTTTTGGCTAAACGGTTGATAAAGTTCTTTGTCTTCTATTCGAACGTTAACAACTCCGTGGAAACTCAAAATACCTATGGTTTTGAACATTCCAAAATCTTTTTTTTAATAGCTCTTTTTCATTTTTCACCCCTACGTAAATGTACGCGAGTAAAACGTTGTTGTGCAAAAAAAACCTGAATTGAACCTGAAACGTCTTACCTTTTCGTAAATGTTCGCGATTAAATCTTTATTGTGCAAAAAAGAAAAAATTTCCTAAAAGAAGAAAAAGAAGAATAATAACAAATAAAATAAATTAAAAAAAAAAACATTTTGTCAACTTCTTTAACTTACACTCAAAGGCCAAAATCAGTCGATTTACTAGCCAATGAATTGATATTACTGTCATGGGGTTCTAATTAATAAAATTCGATTATGAAGGGATTGTAATGTCGTTCACTATAAATTAATGCAATTATTAATCATCAGCTAGAAATGAATTTTAAAAATCGTCTCAATTATTCTTTATTTATTTATTATTATTATTTTTATTTTTTTTATAATTTTTTTGTTTACGAAACGGTAAAAAGGTTTGTTGTCCCTCTACAATCGTATGTAATTCATTTGGGGCTTTACCGAATTTTACCATACCAAACTGTAAATCACAACCCCTCTACTACAAACTGTAAATGTTCGTGATACAAAAGTTGTGGTGCGAAAACAAACCCGAAATTCCCGAAACAAATAGAGTAACAACCAGTCTGCAACAACCGAATAAAAATCCGAAAAACTATAACTCAAATTATATAGGTTAGAAATGAAACATGAAAAAAATACAATATAATATAAAGGAATATTTAGAAGAAATTTCCCATCTCCGTGAAAGCATTGGAAAACCCTTTTAAAAACTCAAGAGAAAAAATTATACAGACTCTTTCGCTTTCTAAACTTCCTCGAATCAACGGACAGTACTGTGTGCTACACGTATGCCGGTTTATTGCTTTTCTTGCATGACGTGTCGGGCTGTTTCGTTTCAAAATGAGTCAAACCTAGAGCCAGGCCCGTGGTTCGAGTCTACTGAACCCTCTCTCGAAGCTATAAAAACATTTTACGACTTCCAAGAACTCCAAAGACGCACTGGACTGCTTTTTACGATTCCTGGCTAATAATCTTGACTCGTTACTTACGAGTTCAAGACTTCACCGTTATCCGATTAACGGTTATTAGAGGATTAATTTCTTTGTAACCAGTTTCAACATCGGCTTCGACGCGTTTCGCCGAATCAAAGATCAGTGTCAAATATCGGCTCAAGCTGAAACTTGATTTCGCTAATCGGCCCCGTTTTCAAACGAGGTTACAACGAATGGGAACTGTCCGAAGTTAATTTCAAAGTCAAGCTCTATTTTTACAATTCGATCAACTCGAGTTTATTTTTCACTGTCAGAAGATTTTTTTTCTAGTTCTATTTCGCAACTTCTGAAATGAATAAACGTCCGGTAGCGTTTCCATCTTGATTTTGGCAACTGGGCCAGGTGCTTTTACCTAGCTCGGTTTTTTCACCTAAGGCCTCCGCTTGTCAATTATGATGCATGAGTTCCTCGAACCGTTCGACGCACTATTTGCTAATGCAAAGCGCTCGTTCAGTCGGATTCTGGTTATATCAGCCGGTCGGCTTTCAAAATCGTACCGAACGTTCCTCGCTGGAAAAACCGTTGAGCGGCGTTTTTCGATTCAATTCGTCGAATGAGCTGCTATTGCTATTCTTGGCGGAAAAAATCAACAGAGGAACTGGTTAAAACGAATAATCACCTTCGAAGAGAGACACGCAGGAAAATGTCGAGAAATGATAAACAGCGGAAGTTCTGTGTGCTAATCTTTCCGGGGCAATTTTATCCCTCACTGAGCTTGCCTACTGATGAGCGAGCTTGTAAAACCGTTTTGTTAACACTTCGGTTAGCGCGTTATTTAAAATGAAATTAAACCGATCCCATTTGCATCTTCGTAGGTTCGTCACGCGTGAGCGCTATCGCATCTTATTATGTTATTTTTTCACCCATAATTATCGAGGCGCTGAACCGTGAATGGAAAATCTTAGTAAAAACGGCGAAGTTATCGAAGCTAATATTTCCTTCGACGACAACAAAGCGAACTGCTTCAAAAGAAAAGGAGCTTCGAAAAATTTTTGCCGTATTAAAATGGCGGACTTATTTTTCATGTTTATTTTTATTTCTATTTTATACATTCTATTTATTTTTTCGGCGGGATTGTTCAGATATGTTCGAAATAATTACTATTACAAATGGATAGTCTTCCTAAATCATTATTGAAGCGATGGAATAATAAACCACTGTTGAGGTTTTTCGTTAGTATTTTAGGTAGGTATACAAGCACTTATGAACCTCCGAATTCAAGAAAATAATTGACTATTCGTGCTTCAGTTTGTCATGAACTTGGATTTTGTACTATTATACTATTTTCTCTGCTAGTGCGCAAGAAACAGCATGCACCAGTTCTGAACACCCCTGTTCACCTTTGTTACATTACACACTACTACATTAATCTGAAATCTAACGGGGAAAAACCAAAAATTGTGTTTATTAATAAAAATTTAAATTAGATAAATTCAAAATTTTATATCATATTACAAATAAAATTTAACTCAGGTCAAATTTAAAATTTAAATCAACTTTTAAAAACATTCTAATAATTAACTGATTTTGATAGAAAAGAAGAAAGAGGAAAGGTTTGATCTAATATTTCGAAAAATTTTGGTCACAGATAAAAAGAAAGAATGACTTGAATATTTTTAGTAACGTAATGTTCCTAATATTTATTTATAAAAATATTCAAGTCATTCTTTCTTTCTATCAGTGACCAAGATTTTATAAAATACCTAAACAAAAATCTAATTTAGAAAACTGCATTCGAGGCTTTTAATAAATATTTATTGGCTGCTCAAAATATTTAAACGATAAAGCAACAATGGATGAATAATTTTTCCCATCCAGAATAATTTTTACGGTTCATTATAAAGTCTAAATTTTTTAATTGCTTCAGCAATCTTTAACATGTCAGCTATTGGGGCTTTCCCATTAAGACACTTATGGTCGAAAATTAAATGTATAACACGTCGGAGAGGGGCCTCGACTCGCGTTACACTTTGTATTAATATTTCAAACTTTCAGTCAACTTTTTGTATATACGAAGCTAAATATCATCGTAGCATGTTCAATTATCCTCAATATTCCTAATAAGATGGGAAAAAACGCTATTGTCTTCGGCCGTTTTTGGAATCCGTTCCAACGTCACCTCGCGGGAAAACCCGCGGTAAAAATATTCTCGCTCCTATGTTTTTCGCATTTCACCTAGCCAAATTACGTCTTCGCGCCGAAATAGTCTCAACGTGCGCCAATGATTTTCCCTAATTGGAAACGCATATTTTCGAGGGAAAATAGAAATCGTCCGTATTTCTCGATGTTTCAACTCTCAACGCTCGAGGTTGCCTCTAATCTAATCAGGCGGATCTCTTTATTCTGTAAAGGTAAATAAAGAAGCGCAAACAACTCGCGCTGGGTCAAGTTCGCGTGTGGGCTAGTTTCAAATGTTATTCCGCTTCGACGTATTTTTTACGTAAGATCGAGGAAAACTGAAATTTTTCAACGCGATTTTTTTTTTTTTTTTTTGTTATCGCTTGGATTTTACAAATTTTTTGTATTTTCTCGAATTCCTCAATACACTATCGTTCGAAGTTGATGCCGTAAAATGTTTTATGTTGCAATGATTGCTATAGTTCTGAAATTAATTTGAAGTTTCTTGAAAATAGCTTCATTCGAATGATCTGAAACCGTGGCGTGCTGCAAACGAATAAACAATTCCTATCCCATGCGGTGTAAATTGTAGGAAGCTCAATTTAATATCATTTAAAAAAATAGTTTTTTTTTAAACTGGAATTTTTATTTTCAGTGATTTTTGACGAAACGGTAAAAAACCTTGTTTTACCAAAGTATGAATGTTCGCGATTTAAAAGTTATTGTTGAAAAACAAACCCAAAAAAAACCTGTTATTAACAAACAAGGAAAATAATGACGAAATAAAACGACCTTAATTGATCTCACAACGCGATCTTAACTTCGGAAAACCTCATCGGTTTTTTGAATGACAGCTATCGCGAACATTTCTCTATTTAATGTACGCAATATCGCCATAATATTGGAACTTTGAACCTTCGCAGGGACAAGTCCATTATATGGAAACATTCAAACGATCGAATTTCTCGATTTATTTTAAAATTTTTACGTTATTATGAAAACTAGCAATTCGATGTTGATTTATTACGACGACGTTGCGCAAGAGAATTTCGCATCTCAACGTGATTCGATAATTCTCCGTTGAGTGGAAAAAAAGTTCGCTACTGTCAATTTTCCACGAACAAATCGCTTCGAGTGGGTAGTTGGTGAGCTCATTGGCAATTCACGTGAAATCCCGCCCTTGATAGCGTCACGCGTTTAGTCACTCAGACGACTGTAACGGGAAAGGGCGGAGGACTGTTCCACGTGCTCGACGAATTCACGTGCTCGTTATTCTAATCACCTTGTTTGGAGGGAATTGGTACGTATCAAAGCAGTAAATAATTGAGGCGGATGCCGGGGAAGTTTCCTAGGAAAAAAACAAATACCTCGTCGTAGTGTTCGATTCAGCGGTCGAAAATTACTTGAAAATTATATCGATTAAGTTTCCATTCCAAAACGTGCATTTTCCCGGTAAGAAACCCATTGGAAATTATTTTTAAATTTACCTTGATTCTTATTTTTTATTTCCATTTCCTCTTTTCAATTTGTCTATTTTTTCCACTGACTATTCTTTCAATTTTGTATTTTTCTGTTTTCAATTTTTTATTTTCTATTTTTTATTTCATTTTTTATTCCTTTTTTCATTTACTTATGTTTCTATTTTTTGTGTCTATTTTTGACCATTTTCAATTTTTCTGTTTTTTTATTTATTTTGTATTTTTTAATGTTTTCCGTATTTCTATTTTACATTGTTCTCTTTTCTTTTTGTTATTTATAATTTCTTTATTTCTCATTTTCTAATTTTTCATTTTTCAATTTTTGTTTTTATTTTAATTTTCCTATTTTCCAATTTTATGTTTTTTATTTCTTTTATTTTCATTTTTTCCTATTTTTTATTCATTTGTTTTCTAGCTTATATTTTCGTTTATAAGAGGTCGAATTTTTCCGTCCTTTTGAATGGGTTGCATTTCGTTTTGTTTCAAAAAATAGAAAATGCAGAGAAATAATTTTCACTCCATGCTTTTTTTCTGTTTGAAGGAATTAAAAAGTATTTTAATTTTTAATGGAGGAAGTTTGATGGAATCGATCGATGGAATGGAATGAAAAATTATTATCACAGCCCATAAATATTTTCTTCTCCACTACGTCATCCTTTGCCTCTCTTTTTCTCTCGCCTAATGAAGCCTAAACGCTTTGTCGTAGTATTAAATTGCCCATAAAAGGGTAACGATACAAGTTGGCCGAAGTCCAGCGGGCGGAACGATAACGTTGACGGAGATTCTCGAATTGTGCGGGAAACTAGAAACGACCGAAATAAAAGGGCATCGTTCTCGCCAATGGAGGAAACCCTACGCCCACGTTTCAATAACGTCACGAGACCGCCAATGAGCGAGGAAAATGACGAAAGGCTGGTTCGAATCTGTATCTATTCGATTCCATTCAATTCTTGCCGAGCATCTGGGATTTATTTATTTATTCAGGAATACGGGACGAGCCCAGCTAACAAGATAATATTGCGAGTACATTGAACAGAAAAATAAAATAAAAGAGTTCAAGAACATTATGAGAAATTCAGGTACAACGGCACAGTTCGAAGAATTGTTTTGAGACGGGAGGGAGATATCTCGAAGAAGTCGACGCCGAGATCAGAGCTGATAACATTTTTGCAGTCCGGGGGATACGGCACAGCGGTCGGTGGATAAGGTAATTGGTAGGGGAAAAGGGCACGGAGAACACTTCCTGGACGCGGGATCCAAGGCGAGGGACGCGCAGGCCCAGTCGCTCCAATAGATAAGGCGAGTCAATCCGCCCTGAGAGCTGACCATGGAAGAACACCATGTCCGCGGAGAGGCGACGGTGGGCAGGGCATGGCAGGAGAAAACGAGCACGCAGGGCGTCGCAGTCGATGGCATCACGGGGCATCCCGATCTTGTACGCCAGGTACCGCAGAAAGGCACGATGCACCCTGTCCAGCACATGGCATTGATAGAATGGGCTCCAAAGCACCGACGCATATTCCATGATTGGCTGGACGAGGCCACGGTACAGCGTCGGGAGAGCTGGAACCTGGGAGAACTCCCGAGTGTGACGCTTTAGGAAGCCGAGGGACCTCAAGGCGCGTGAAGATATCATGGCGACGTGTTAATCAAAAGTTAGCTGGCCATCCATAAGAACGCCAAGATCGCGGACTGCGGTGGGCAGAGGGACAGGAGAACCGCCAATGGAGTACCTGTACTGGATAGGGCCGAGGGAAATTTATAATTCAATTACACGAAGGAATAGATTCAGTTACTTGTATTGCCGTAAACGATTTGACGTCTTGTTACCTTTCTCGATCGAAAGCCAACGCCATAACAGGAATTCTCCTTGCAACCTTGCAAAGGCCGTTCAACCGCTCAATCCTGTTTACGGCGATCAACTTCCGATACTCTACTTCGGGCTGCTATTTTCCTACCGGCTGAGCGGGAACAGCCCTCTCATTGGTTCTTCGTTTCCTAGTCGCGGCTGAAGAGTTTTTCCGGCTTTATCGAGTCCTAACTCCTCATTCGATCTTGCAAGGTAGATTTTGAGTTTCATCCGCTTTGATCGTATGTCAAACGGTCGAATATATCTCACCGGTTCACCAAAAAGAACAATGTGACTAAATATGAGGGGCATTTTAACAGAAAAACCGTAGCTGGAATATAGTGGGATATTTGAGGTAGAAGAAGGGGAAAACTACCTCTTTCCTTCCTTTTGTTTTATTAGAAATAATAAACCATTGTGATCGCCCAAGAAAAAATTCAAACCCCCCTCAAAATTCGATGTTTTACGTTTCAAGGTGTGTAGAATTCGAATTTGGAGGAAACCTCGATCAGAAAAAGGGGAAAATTCGTCTTTTTCAAACAACAAACGGGAGAAATACACAGAGGCATTAAGAAAATCATCATTTTTTTGGGGAAAATGCCGGTTGAGCAATTTTGTGTTATTTGAAAAGCATTCAAAAATTTGCAGATTTAACAAAAATTGCTTTATAGAAAGGGAAGCGCACGGTATAATCAATTATGAAGAAATAAATTGAAATACATAAGATATAAAAATTGGAATAACATCAGAATTACCATAAAACCTGAAAAATTAATTTTTTTATTTTTAGAAAAAAGGTTGCAGTTTCAGTTTTTTATGCCTACACGTGGACGCTATCTTTGTGTATCTACGGGCAAAGCATGTTAAATGTTTGTATTAAAACTTGACTATCAAGAGAGGTTGGGGCCCTCATATAGCATAAATATAAAAACCATTGCTAAAATTGTCAGCGTGTCAACTACAAAAAAGTCGCCTAGTTTCCAAATTTTCATTTTTTCTACATTTCACATTAAAAAAAAAAAAAAAAAAAAAAAAAAAAAAAAAAAACGCTGCAAATGATTGTACAGTGGTTTATTATTATTTCGCTTCAATATTGATTTAAGAAGACTATCCATTTGTCATTTTAAATATTCCGAACATTATTTGTGAACGTTCCCACCGAAAAACAGATGGTAACTATAGGGGAAAACTCCGTAGCAACTATTGTAATTTTAATCAATTTTATTTTTCTTAATTTCCTAATTAAAAACAATTTTTTGGTCTAACGGTACAGCTGGAGAGAGTGTTTGACGACCAGTCCAAAGTATAGAACGATTTTTATAGCTCCAAGAACTCTCGAGCTATACCCTCATGTCAAATTTCTGAAAATCTCCCAAATTCGACACAAAAGCTCCGATAACTCGAGAACCAATAAAGCTATCGACCCGGCGATGGTTTCATTCGATTCAGCGTCCAAAAATCTATATAATTTGATACCACGTACACATTTTTCTAAAAAACCTTGGAAAATATGAATTTTCTCCCCCTCAAAACCCTCCAAAAATACCCTTAAAATTGAGCTAGCAAGTTGGTTCAAGAATTGGGCCGTCGTAGGACCGGAGATTTGAGATAGGAGATTGATTTTTGGTGAAAATTTCAAATTTTTAGCTCTTACAGTTTGGCCGGAAAACTGCTAACGGCGTACGGCGTACGGACAGAATTTTTTTTTATTGGATATTCGGATTCTACATGCCTTGAAACGTAAAATATCAAATTTTGAGGGGGGTTAGAAAATTTTTTTTCTTGGGCGATTACAATGGTTTATTATTGAATAATAAACCAAAAGGAAAAGGAAAGCAAACGCGAAAATTGGGGAGGATTTAGGGAAAAGGGGAAACGGTTATTTTTGTCTTCGTTTCGAGGGAGTTTTCCCCAAGGGGATACTTGGAAAATTACCTCCTGTTTAAGTCCTCCGCCAAATTAGAATCTTGTGATACGACAGTTTTACGATGTTTACTTTGTAGTGCTAAATGGCACCAAGAAATGGCACTCCCTCGGCCAATAGTATTCACCGCATGTAGGAAAATTGAAGGTCTCGTAGAGCAAGACAACAACGTTCGTCATTCCGTTGACGAAATGACGGGACATTGTTTTTTTTTTTTCAACGAGCTCTGAAGAAAAATCTAATCTCGCACGGTTAATGGACGAAAGGAAGACAGCCGATGTTTCCACCGAGCCTATCTCGCTAGCCTTGTTTTTTCCGAAGCGTTTCAGCGCTACGTAAAATGTAAACAGGTTGTTTACCTTTGGATCGGAGATAACAATTACCATTGACATTCTACGCATCTGCCTTGTGAAGATCGAAGGTCCGGTCATTGTCGATTCATTTGGGTCAACCGCTCGAAAATAATGGTTCCGAGTTTTTTTGGTTCATTATTCAATAATAAACTATTATAATCGCCCAAGAAATTTTTTTTTATAACCCCCTCAAAATTTGATGTTTTACGTTTCAAGGCATGTAGAATCCGAATATCCAATAAAAAACGCTGCAAATGATTGTACAGTGGTCTATTATTCCTTCGCTTCAATAATATTTAAGAATATTATCCATTTGTGATAGTAATTATTCCGAACATTTGCGAACGTTCCCACCTAAAAACAAATGTTAACATATGGGAAAACTCCGCAGCAACTATTGTAATTTTGATCGTTTTTATTTTTCTTAATTTCCTAATTAAAATCTGAATTTTTCGCCTTACGGTATAGTTGAAGAGAGTGATCGACGAGCATTCCGAGTATAGAACGATTTTTATAGCTCCAAGAACTCTCGAGTTTTACCCTCATGCCAAATTTCTGAAAATCTCCCAAATTCGACACAAAAGCTGCGATAACTTGAGAACCAATAAAGCTATCGACCACGCGATGGTCTCATTCGATTCAGCATCCAAAATCTACAGAAATTGATACCTAATACACATTCTTCTAAAAAAAAACCTCGAAAATACGAATTTTCTCCCCCTCAAAACCCCTCAAAAATACCCTTTAAATTGAGCTAGCGATCTGGGTCAAGAATTGGGCCGTCGTAGGACCGAGATTGATTTTTGGTGAAAATTTCAAGAATTTAGCTATTATGGTTTGGCCGGAAAAGTGTTGACGGCGGACAGACAGAATTTTGTTTATTGAATATTCGAATTTTACATGCCTTGAAACGTAAAACATCAAATTTTGAGGGGGGTTATAAAATTTTTTTTCTTGGGCGATTACAATGGTTTATTATTGAATAATAAACCAAAATGGATAATCTTCTTAAATCATTGTTGAAGCGAAGGAATAATAAATCAATGTACAATAATTTGCAGCGTTTTTAAGGCTCGTCCTCCAGTGCTAGAAATTAGTTAATTTCTCAATTCAAGTAAGCGATATAGGTTGCCTAATTAGGATTATTCCTTGCCCGAGTATTGACCACATCGCAGAGTTATCGGCGCTTTCAGCGCACTAACCACCTGTTGGAGCATCTCAAACTACACCGGATGCTTGCAGTCAAGAAACGGAAAGAGCTTCCTCCCGCTGCGGGTCAAAGAACTTAGCGACCGTTACTAAAGAACAGTCCGTAAACCTATCGGTAACATTAGCACCGCTGAAATGTTTATCTAGACCTATGCTTACTTAGTAAGCCTTACAACAGTTATGACGCCAGTTTCGGTCTTCAGATTGCCATACAGCTCATCTCGACCCAACCGGTTTTTACGACTTGGAAAAAAATTGGGGAATTTCGGGTCGGAAAATTAAGGAATAATTGTTTCAAAAATAAAAGCCACGAAGGGAGACGGGATAGGAGAAGACCGAAAAAATTTCTCTTAAGCAGGAAAGTTTTCTTCAAGCTCTTCAAAATAAAAATAAAAAAGCGAGCAAAAAAAATTCGTATGCTCGGTACGTGGTCGTGCTCTACAAACCATGGGAAATTTTCACTGTCGTATGAATTGTTCACATTTTTTTGTCATTTCATATTTTTTATTTTCAGTTCATTACCTATTTTTTCATATCAATTTGGCCAATTTCTGTTGAGGAAAAATTTCTCTTAAGGTAAGGGCAGGAAATTTTTCTTCCCCTTTTTTCAAGTTTTTCAAAATAAAAAGGAAAAAAGCGAGCAAAAAAAATCGTATGCTCGGTACGTGGTCGTGCTCTACAAACCATGGGAAATTTTCACTGTCGTATGAACTGTTCACATTTTCTTGTCATTTTCATATTTTTCATATTCAGTTTCTTTATTTTTTCATATCAATTCGGCCAATTTATTAATTTCTTGATTATCGCGCCATTTTTTAAAATTAATTTTTGTTCTTTGCAGGTGCGTTGGTGTAATTTCTCTATGAAGCCAAAGTAAGGTGCAAGAAACGTAGTATTTTTTTTCCATCAGTAATACAAATTTAAACAAACAAAAACAAAAATTAAACTCCTAGGAAATCCTTCTAGTAAACTCCTAGTAATAAATTTATTTGTTTTTAGCCGTACCGTACGAACTATACATCCAATATGTTATTCATTGCATTTAATCACTTTTAAGGGGGGCAAAAATTTGCTGACAGATTTCTGCGTAATTGGTAGTTTTAACGCCGTTTCATCTTTAGCTTGAACAAAGGTAGGAATAAGCAGTGACGGCGATGTTCTATGTTTAAACGAGTTTGAACTAGGAAACATTTTCGGACGGATGGCTCGTATTTAGATTGGAAGTAAAGCGGGGTTAAATTTAGTTGGAGATAAAAGCGAGACCGCCTATGTCGCCAAGATTCGCGAAAGCTATCGAATTTCTGTGGGGATATTGCAAAACAACTTACTCCTACGATTTTCAATATTTCAACCGTTAATTTTGGTGCAATTTTGTTTTTTTTCGAAACTTGAACGTTTTCGAAAAACAAGAAATTCACTAAAACTCTCCAATATTTCCTAATGCTAAACGTTATCCCTTTCCGATTTATTTAACGCCTAATTCGAACTTAACGACCGTCGAATCTCGCGCGTTCTGAATAAATGATAGAAAAAATCTTACTTTGTCACGCTATCCCATAATGTCGCGACGCTTTCGAAAATTCGTGACGTCACCCGCTCACACGCGGCTCACGCGACTGTAATAAATAACTTCGGAGCGAACGGAATCAACGAAGGGGCCTCCCATTCACAAAACGAGATTCGCATTTTTTTTACGTAGTAGAAATAGCGATGAAAATTGTGCTGTAAAATTTTAGTAGTTGTATAGTGTATAGTAGTTGTGGTGTATGTGTAGTTGTAGTGTATGTGTAGTTGTAGTGTAGTTGTATTGTAGTGTAGTTGTAGTGTATGTGTGTGTATGTTGTAGTGTAGTTATAGTGTATAGTAGTTGTATAGTAGTTGAATTTTAGTAGTTGTATAGTGATTCCTGTCATAACTGGTCTTGGAGAGACCGGAGTGAACTATGCCCTCTTTCATTTCCATTCTTGCAATCCTTTCCTCGGCAGTATTTCCCCGTACGCCACTCAAGATGGAGCGACGCGAATTCAATTTCGATGAAAGTTTTTCTGTAAGTTTTGAAATGAAGTACGGAATATTTTTTCCTTGTCGTTCGTTCTTACAAGAAGTAACTGAGTTTGTCTAGTGATCTAGTCTTGGAAATATGTCGAAATTGATTGAGCTAGAGTTGAGTCTTAGGCCGCACAGGGCGCTAAGGGTTAACCGTTGTTTTTGTGTGTTTTTTGTTTTTTTTTTTGTTGTTGTTTATGTTTTTTGTTATGTGGTTTTTTTTTATGGTTTTTTGTTTTGTTTGTTTTTTGTTGTTGTTGTTGTTGTTGTTGTTGTTGTTTTTTGTTATGTGGTTTTTTTTATGGTTTTTTGTTTTGTTTGTTTTTGTTGTTGTTGTTGTTGTTTGTTTTTCCTTATTTTTCTTACATTATTATTGAAGCAAAGGAATCTGTACAATCCTTTTCAGCGTTTTTGCTGAAGGTGTTTTTGTACAAATTAATTATTTTTCCTATATTTATTTCCATATACTTCCGTCGCAGCAGTTCTCCCCGTTAGAATCGCCTAGTATATTTTCGAACATTGCTCATCGGGACACGTGGGCGATTCGTACACGTGGGATAGGAGCGGCACACGTGGACTCGCGAGGTGGGGCCTTTGGGTCGAAAACCGTGTTTACAACGAGGCGCAGTGACCTACTCGGCAGGTTCGCCCGCTCAGAAGTTTGTGTATATTTAGCCACGGTCACTTCGACATACATGACCGATAACAGGACAATGTCTAAACATGCCACAAATTCGACACGGCAGCATTTGTTTTCCAAATGTCGGAAATTTTGGTAAACCATTGTAATCGCACAAGAAAAAAATTTTCCGAACTCCCGTCAAAATTTGATGTTTTACTTTTCAAAGCATGTCGAATCCGAATATCAATTAAAAAAATTCTGTCCGTCCTCCGTCAACACTTTTCCGACGAAATTATAATAGCTAAATTCTTGAAATATTCAACAAAAATTAATCTTGGCCTGACAACGGCTCAATTCTTTAGCCAAATCGCTACCTCAATTTTAAGGGTATTTTTGGGGGGTGTCGAGGAGTAAGAAATTCGTATTTTCCAAGGGTTTTCAGAAAAAGATGTATTTGGTATTTATTTCTATAGATTTTTTCTATCATTGTTGGAAAGCTGGTGATGAGTACTTTCAAGTATATTTTTTCTCGATGTGGTAGGGAATAGTGCTCGAAAAACCTCAAAAATGTGAAAATCAGCATCGCGTATTTCGCTGCACTTTCTTTTCTACGCGCAATATAAGAATACCGAACGAAAATTGGAAATAGGCCCTTGTAGGCAGGTAAATTATCAACAAAATTACATTTAAAAAAAAAAACGAGCGATTCTTCTAGATGTTATAGGCTAGTAAAGTAAAAAATGGCCGTTTTCGCGGAAATCACGTTTTCCCGCTTTTCTCTGAATCTGGGGACGTGATTACTGGATGGATTCCATTTAAAAAAATTCTATTACCTACCAGGATAGTAACTCATTTTAAGTTAAAAAAAATAGAAATTGATCGTCCCGAAAATATTTATAATTTTATAAAAATAAATAATAATATTATATATTTACTGCCGGGGGAACAATTTATATTTTCTAATAATTCATTTGAAGTATAAAAATAGAAATTGATCATTCCTCTTTCAAGCAAAGAGTAATCCGGTCGTACTTACTAAAAGCCCGTCACGCATAGCGAGAAAAAAACCCGCAAGTCAACCATAGTATCTTCCTCTTTTTGAAGTCGGTTAAAAAATATCGATGTTACCTCTTTCGATACTCGTCCCTCGGGAAAAACTGGTTGACCGTTTCTCAAAAACGTCGCCCTCGATTCGCGTCGAACGGAAAATCGCGGTTTTTTCCTCGCTTCCAAACGCGTCCTTGACTCAGGCTATATTCGTTCTGGGAACGTTCAACACACAGAAACGGTGGCATCGGTTTGGAAATTTATTCGATCGTCCTCGAGATCGAGTCGATTGTTCGGAAGTAGTTCAAGTTCACGTGGCCGTTTTCATCTCGACGTTGCATAAGCCGATTCAAACGGTTCCATCGCCTAGGCGATTCGATCGTCGAAACGAGTAATTGAAAATAAAATACTGGTAAGAATAGAATCTTACGAATTTTGTACAAGTCGGTAAGACATTCAACGGATTTACCTAATTGACTATTCAGATTGAAAAAAATCAATTGGCATTTAACTGCCGTTCAGTCGACGTCGAGCTAAGATTTATTTTTTAAATATAAATCGCTGATAATATTAATGAGCAATCTTTGGATATAATGCGAAATAACAATATTTTTTATTGTTATTCCCCTCGTAAAAATTCCCATTTGCGCTGCCAGGAAAGAGTTGCGTTGTTCTCGAGTGAGCCATCGCGCAAAAACTGGTTCTTCCTTCTGCAAGAGTTGATTACAGCCTTTTGTGCGACAGACCATCATTGGGTGACAGAACGATTCTTGCCCTCGAGTCGCACGCATGCGAAACAGTCTTCCTGCATTCTTATTCGTTTCCTATTTATCGATTCATTCTAACAAACTGAGTTTTGTCAATTTTGCTTAACCAGCTCTAACCGAAGCTGTAAAAATAGTATGTGGGAGAAACATGAATAAAGCTTCATCTACTTGCCATAAAGAGCGTTTCAAGACCTTTCGAAAATGTTGATTCTTATTCCACGCGAATACAGATAGAAAAACTTAGAAAGTTTATATTTTAGGAAATTTTTTGTTTTATAAAAAATTCAATATCTGCCCATTTTCGTTATTCAACAAGACGTTGTTTCTCGAAATGTACTAATGTAATATTTTATGTAATAATTTGAACCGCTCTTATCTCTTCCTGAAAGTTGTAGAACAACAATCGGAGAGTCTCAGAAATACAACAAGCTCGAAATCGGCCCGATTTTTAGAATGTCAGTTGTTTTTCCGAAATTGGCGCTTCTCGAATGCGACTGACTTGGTTCTCCGGCCGTATCTGTGGCCTATGACCCTAAGATCATCTCTGATATTATTCATGTCCATTAAATAAATACCAAACGAGTGTGGCTGCTTAAACCACTGATAATTTCACATCCTGCCTCCCAAAAGAAGCAACATTTAACATTTTAGAGTTATTAAACTTAAATCTAACCGCTATCTCTGCGAGCACCGAATTTCATCAATAACCGTAGCGAATCATTCCTAGTCGAGAGTGAATGAATAGGTCATCTCTTTCGAGACTTCCCGTAACAAAATTAGAGAAGTAGAGCTTGTCCGCATTTTGACTGCATTCCATTCAGATCTTAGACCTCGTTCATCGTACCTTTTTTCCTTTCAACTTTTGCGCATTCTTCCGTCATTTTTTATTTTATTTTATTTATTTTTAACCAGGAATGCCCTTTTCGCGACGGGAATTCCTCCCTTAAAGCGAGTTAATAGTGATTCTTCGAAAGATAGATTCGACTTTATTTTTCTTCCGATTGAAAAAAAATCGTACGCGGATAAAACATTTTTTTTAAAGCACTGCGAATTTATGTTTGTGAAATGGAAAAAAATACGAACTGTTTCTTTTTTTTAAATTATCACACCCTCAATCGATTGCTGCCGGTTTGCGCTGGAAGTACTGAAAAAGGACTGACCAATGTCGCCAAATACGAGCAATACCAGCGGCCGCGAAATTAGGCGGGTCTGAAAAATTGCGATGTTGCCAGCTTCGCAAGATTGAGATCTTTCACTCCGCCGCACACTCAAAGCGCACCATTTGGTACGGTTTGCGTCACTGATTCATTTCTTCTATCTTCAGTCGCTCCATCGACGCATCTACGTGACCGAGTGTGTCATCTACTCACCGACTCCTAAGCTGTACGTGATTTCTGACGCACTGGAATTCGACCTCGGAAAACGTGGAACGTAGATCTAATGACGCATGTATTGAGTCACGTAGGCCTTATTGAACCTTCACACCAGTCTCCTGGAACTGAAACGATACAAGGCATTTCGTGGAAATCGTTTACGCGTTTCGGCTTCGACAATTTCCGATCGGACCATTATTCAATTTCCGAATTAAATAGCCGTTATCAAGGCACGAATTCTCTCATCATGTTAACTGGGTGCTAACTGGGCGAAATTACTGTATTGGACACGATTGGGATTTATTTGACAAAATCCCAGACTGATGAACAGAACGACTCATTGACTGACAAAATGGCTACCATACAGTGCAGACGACAAAAAAAAAACAGTAATTCTTTTCAATTATGAAATAAAATATCAACGAAATAAATAATTATTTCAACTGTAAAATATTATAGCTATTATTATTTATTTCAATTATAAAATATAATCATTACCTAATCTAATTTATTTCAATTATAGAATATCATAGTTAATATAATTTATTTCAATTATAGAATATTATAGTTAGTATAATTTATTTCAATTATAAAATATTACAATTAATATAATTCATTTCAAATCATATAGCTATGTTCATTACCCAACGAACGTCATCAAACTAAATAATGGTGTTATATAGAAATTGCTACCAAATGCACCTCTTTCTGGAAAACATTGGAAAATAAGAATTTGTTCCTCCTCAAAACCCCCCAAAAATACCCTTGAAATGTTTTGATTGCCAGGCCGAAATTGATTTTTGGTGCAAATTTCAAAATTAGAAAGCTTTTATTAGAAGCTTTAAATTAGAAGCTTTTTTATTTTTTATATTCGGATAGTCGGATTCTAGAATTTTTTCATATTTAAATTCTACTTTTTTATATTCGGATTCTAGAATTTTTTTATATTTAGATTCTAGATTTTTTTATTCGGATTCTAGCATTTTTTTATAATTAGATTCTACTTTTTTATATTCGGATTCTAGAATTTTTTCATATTTCAATTCGGATTTTAGAATTTTAAAAAAAATTTGATTCGACTTTTTTATACTCGTGTTCTAGAATTGTTTTTGAATATTCGAAGTCTACTTTTTTTATATTCGGATTTTACATGCTTTAAAACGTAAAACAAATTTTGAAGGGGTTGGAAAAATTTTTCTCGACCGATTACAATAGTTTGATATTGAATAATTGGCCAAAAACTTTGAAAACTTCCTAACGACGTTCGTAAATCGGTATTTCACCGAAAGCACACACCTCGATGCTTACGCCATGTTTGCGTGCAGTTGTGAAACCGAAGTGTGTCTACTGTTTCGAAAGGAATCTGTCAATATTAATTTTCTACGAGTCGAATCTAAAACCAACACGGCGGTGCAAGATAAAGGAATCCATCGCACGAACGGACAAACAAATGAACCAAGGACCAGCCGATTGTTGACCAAGATTCTGTCGCTGCGGATCAATTTTTGTCCGTTGCGCCAAGTTACGCCAAGGTAACGCAACTCAATGTTCCATAATCGAAAGGAAGGAAAATTATGAATTGCGAATTATTGAATTTGAAATATAGATATACATCAACGTAGAAACGCGAACAAAATTATATAATAAACGGTCAAATAAAAGGTAAAAGAGAGGAAAAAAAACCGCTGCAAATTCCCATTCCCTTGCTTCAATAATGATTTTAAAAAACTATCCATTTCTGATAGTAATTTTTCTTTCTTCAAAAATAAATTTATTGTATACGAATTTAAAACTTTGTGAACGTTTCCACTGAAAACAGATTTATTTATTTATTTAGACTGAGAGCCCAAAATTAGGTACATAACATAAATAGCAATACTGTCCTTCTAAAACATTTTTTAACATTTAATTTTTTTTCAATTGTTCAACATTTCTAACAATATTTTTAAATTTTCTACAACATTTTCAAAACTTTCTAAAAAAAATACCAAAACATTTTTTATAAATTTTCTACAACATTTTCTTAAATTTTCTATAACATTTTCTAGAAATTTCGACATTTTTTTCTAAACATTTCCTAAATTTTCTAAAACCTTTTCTTAAATTTCCTAGGGTAGGGGTTAGGGGTATGGCGTAGGGGTATAAGGGGTAAGGTATTGAGTTGGGGAAGTGCGATTTTTTGCCTGTTTTTCGCGAATAGCTTTTGAACGGACCTCTTTTACATAGGTATATTACCCAGAAGCGAGAAAGAGCTATCGAAATCCAATTAAATAAAAATTTTCCAATTAAATTTTCAATAAGTAACATTTTCTAAAATCTTTCGCTAACATTTTTGCTATGAAAATGTTTTTCTAAAACATTTTCCAACATTTTAAAAAACATTTTTCTTTTAAATCTAATAAAATCAAAAGGGTTAAAAATGGTATGGTAAATAGTCAATAGTATAGTAGATAGCAATAATAATAGTAAATAATGAAGAAGAATTTTTTTTGTAAAAACATTTTCTAAATTTTCAAAAAAAAATTTAAAATTGTCTTTTAACATTAAATAAGCTTTAAGGTAAAGTCGTTTTTTTGTAGAAAATTAATGGGGATCTCTAAACAATTCATCGCATGCGAATCTTTTCGTTTTCAGGCAATGAAAAATACTTTTTCAAAAAAGAACATTTTTTAACGTTTTCTAAATATTTTTAAAAAACTTTTCTACATTTTCTAAAACCTATAAAAATATTTTCTAAAATTTTCTAAATTTTTAAAAACATTTTCTAAATTTTCTAAAACATTTTCCAATAGTTTTTTCTAACATTTCTTCTAAAAAAAAAAAAAAAACCTAACATTTTCTAACTCCTCCTCAAAATTGGATGTATTCAAGGCATGTAGAATCCGACTATCCAATATTAAAAATTCTGTCCTTCCGCCGCGCGCTGTAATTTCCAATTTTTATAACGCTTTTCGAGTTTGTGCGCCATAGCAGGGACATAAAAATGTCGATACGTTCGTTAACTTATAAATAAACTATTGCTCTCACAGAAGATTGACCCGTTTCCGACGACGTTCCTAAAAACGAGACACGTGACGTAGACACAAACCGCTGAGACATTATTTTTCTCTCTCTCTTTCTTTTTTTTTTTTTTTTTTTTTTTGTTAATCTAATAAAATCAAAAGGGTCAAAAAAACAGGACCGCTTACGATTTTTTCACAGCAGAGAACTGCCTACGGAAGAGAAAAAAACCCGTGAAATGGCGCTATCCTTACGTAAGATTTATCGCCCACTTTCGGCTGTTATCTGAATATTCATCGAATTAACGTCTTATCTGGAGCTCCGCATTGAAAAATTCGAAGGAGCACTCGAGATAAAATGATGATACAGACAGGCGTCACCGCGGCTGTCAACATCCCAACAAGAATGAACTTTCGTTTGTTTCCTGTAGTGGGAGAACCGATTTGTTCAGTTTGTAGCGTCCTACCGATACGCGCGTTTCGTGCGTCGCTATTTATCTGCGCGTTCGCCGTTTTTTGACGTCGCCAGTCGTGGTTTTTTTCGGCCGCAATCGGGTCAACGCGATCGTTAGTCTGATGCGATAAGGCGATTAAATTCCCTTCGATAATCGGCCGTTTTTCGATATGTCGCCGCCCGCGTGTGTCGAATTCGGGTGAAATTCGATGCCTTCGAAATATTTGCGCAACATGAAACGTCTTTCGTCATCGTCGTCGACCGAGCAGAGCCCGCAGTCGACGTTGAAACGATCGAATTTCCTCCGCGGAGTTTTCACGTTCCTCTCGCGCCCGTCGTCGAAACGTCGAGCGAGCGAAGCGGATTTGAATAAATCGAACTTGGGCCGTCCCGATAGGAAATTCTCCGTTCCCGCCTTTCCCGCTCGCCAATCCGTCAAATTGTCGTCGGTCCTGTCGAGTTTGAGGCTCCGTCGGTCGCCCGATTCGACGTCGGTCGACGAGCGATCGGACAGCGATAAAGATTCGATCGTTTCCGACGACGTTGGTTCGGAAACGCGTTTCGGACACAAATCGTATACGCTATCGTCGAAAAATCCGAGAAATCCGTGCCAATCGTGCGCGCTACGCGGGACGATCTTCGCCTCGGACGATGACCCGTTTCGTCACGTCGTCGCCACGTCGTTTCCCAACAATATCGAACTCTTCCGCCTCGCGTCGCCGACGTCGGAAAAATTCGAAGTCGTGACGTCGCCGCCGTCGGCCAATAGGAAGAAACATTCGAAAGATAGCTCGACGCAGGTGGCCGAAGCCGATACGTCGTCGAGAATTTTCTCTCGAAATATACTAAAACGTGAGTGGTCTATCTATCTATCTATAAATACTATCATTAAAAGGATAAACAAATCTATCTATATACTATAAAAAAAGGATAAACAAAAAATTATGGGAACTTGAAATTTGTGGTTATTGGCTAAAAAAGAATATTTTCGATTTTCACAATTGTTTTTTAATTTAGGAAAAAAGCTTGGAATGTATTAGAAACGTTTTATCTTGGGAAAACTGAGTTTCTAATGTATTAACTATATAAAAAGGAAGAAAAATTGTGGGAATTTAAATTTTTTTAACATTGGCTAGAAAAATGTAATATCGCTTCAGAATTTATTTTTCAAAAAGAAAAAAAAAAACAAAGTTTGGAATGTAAAAAAAAATTAAACATTTTTTATGAATAAATTGAGTTTTTTTACGAATTTTCTAGTGGTCTATTTATACTACTGTACTAAAAAGGATGAAAAAATAGGGGGAATTTTTGGGCATTTGCTAAAAAGCATTATTTTCGATTGTCACATTAGTATTTTGAAAAAAAAAAGAAAAAACATGGAATGTAGTTTTTTTTTAAATTGAGTTTTCGAGAATTTTCAAGTAGTCTATCTATAATACTGTGCAAAAAAGGTTAAACAAATCGTGGAAATTTGACATTTTTGAACGTTGGCTATGAAAACAATATTTTCGATTTTCAAAAAGAAAAAAAGCTTGGAATGTAGTAGAAACTTTTATCCTGAGAAAATTGAGTTTCTAAGTAAGCTACCTATCTATAATATTATATGAAACGGAAGAAAAAATTGTGAAAATTCGACATTTATGGCCATTGGCTAAAAATAAAATGTTCTAATTTTTTCTGCTTCTGGAAAAATAATTGTTTTTCTTTTTTAAAAAAAAAAATAGAATTTTCTGGGGTTTTTTCGTTTATTCTTATACATTTTAATTTTTTTTTAAATACTTTTATTTTACATTTTTTTGAGAAAGTTTCCTTTTTTTCCAAAAAATGTCCAATTGAAAAAAAATTTTTTGAAAGAAAATAAACGTTTGACGTTCCAAGAGGAAATTGCAAGTATCTGGATGGATTATAACTTGACATTTGGCTCAGAATTTAATACAGGGATATCGGGTGACTGGGTAAAATTCTTGAAAATCGTTTCCCGCAATAATCTCAATTTGAATCGTATAGAAATTTCCCAAGAAGAAAGAAAAAACCCTATAAAAATAAAAACTTGAAAAACAATACCGAGAAAATGTAAAATTGTTCGGATTTTTTCTCCTCCTTTAGGAAATAGATTTTACTTTCTTTTCTTCTAGAAATTTTTCGTAAAAAATCGAATTTTCCCTGAAAGATTTTTTTGTTTTACATTTTTTTATGTAGGAGTAGTTTAACGGTTTTCTATTTTTGCACTACAAGTTGAATAAACGATTTCCCTCGGCTGGAGCGACGTTCGTACTACTTTTTATCGCGGTTTATCAAAGTTGGCATAAAATGTTGGAGGAGGAGCTGCGTCAGGTATCGTACGATTGCTGACGGCCGTTAACTGAGCTTCTGGCCTGTCGAGGTGCATTGTAGACGTCTGACTTCGATCCTCGTCCAGTCTAGACGTAGTCTGGAACGCCTCGGTTTTCCGTATCGCTCCAAGAAGCCGCGGCGGACTGCCGGGATTTGAATTTCAATAATTTCTATGCGACATTTTCTTGTCGCCTAATTCAAACAATACCTTTCAAATTCTTCCCGAGGAAATGCCGGACGTTAAAAACGTTTATTGCTTTTCGTAATGACGAACGACTACATTGCTTCGCTGTCAAGAATGATTACCAGAGATTAATAACTCGATAGGGCAATTAAATTGCCGTCGAGAGGTTTTATACCCGCGGTATCTAATTACTTTTGTCGAAATCTGTTTTAATTGAGACAAAATAACGCTGCAAATGATTCTACAGCGGTTTATTATTCCATTGCTTCAATAATGATTTAAGAAGACCATTTGCGATTGTAACCATTCCGAATATTTGTGAGCGTTTCCTCCACAAAAAAAAAAAAAAAAAAAAAAAAAAAACAGATTGGAAACTATGAAAACTCCGTAGCAACTATGGTAATATTTATCATTTTTCTTTTTCTTAATTTTCAAATTGAAAGATGAATTATTCGCCTAACGGAACAGCTGAAGAGTCTTCGACGACCATTCTAGCGAGTATTGAACTATTTTAATAGCTCCAATAATTCTCGAGTACCTTCACGCTAATTACTGAAAATCTCCCAAAATATCACGAAACCTGCGATAATTCTAGAACCGTTAAATCTATCGACCCCACGATGGTCTCGTTCGATTCAGCGTCCAAAAATCTATAGAAAATTATTCAGGAATTCGATTTTTTTCTCATTTCTCTTCATTTATTTTTTCATATTTAAACATTTCTTTAGCAAACTTTTTTTCAATGTGAAAGTTAGTTTTAATTCATTGTTATTTTATCATACGAATATTTAAAAAGTTTCAATAATAAAAATTTAATAATTTTATTTCTTTTCAATTTTTTAGTTTTTTTCATGTGCTTTAAAATTTGATTTTTTCTGCTTTTTTATTTTATTTTTTTTTTATGGGAACAAGAGATTTATAAAATGTAATCTTTTACACATTTTCAGTACACTTTGTTTAAGCTGTTTTATATGAACATGAGACTGCTGTGTTATAACGTTACAAAATATTATTTCATTAAAAAAATTTTTTTTGCTTTTTATTTATTTGCAAAATAAGTTTCACTAAAAGGTTATTTTACCCTATGCAGTTTACAAAACAGTTTAAATTAGTTTGTAAGTCATTATTCGATTCTTCAATTTCTTTTATTTATTTTTTTTTTATCTTTTACGTTTTTCATTTTTATTTTTGGCTAGACCTCTTCTAAGGTAACAGAGACTGCTTCCAAGAAACCGTCACAAATGCCAAATTCCTTGAAAATATGAAATAATTTAAATCTAAGGAACTTGGAAATTAAGAGGAATAGAGGATTACATCGATTCATACTTGATTAACCCTATACAAGATATTTTTCCACAACTAATCTCTAAACAGCCCTCTTGTCGGAAAGATGGATGAACTTCGCCGAGAAACAGCGGTCAATTGCGATGTAATAAAGCCACTGTCAGGTACTCGATTGCAATTAGCGGAGCTATTAGAAGCGATCGATCGCCCCGTTAAATAAAAACGTGAAATTAACGTTTCTCAGGGGCTTGCGAATAGGCCGATCTAGTTCAATATTTGATCTTGCGTATTTGTAAACACATCGTAGTTGCATTCGGTTGAACGTCTAAGTAAATAATAAACGGGAACAGATAATCAGTCAGCAGTTGCCTATCGGAGCTAGGAAGGCAGATAAACCATGAAAGCGCTCAAGTTAAGATTGTATGGAAAATTTCGTTCTTGAGATGAGCTTATAGCGAATTAGAAGTATGGTTTGACCATAAAAATCACTCTGAAAAAAACATTCTTCTATTGATTAATAACTGGTTGTTTATTTATTTATTTTTTTTTTCAATTTCACTTGAAAATTTTTCAATTTTATTTTTATTTTATTTTTTCATATATATATTCTGCAATCGTCGATCAGGATTAGGGTTTAACAAATTGGAACGTTTCTTACGCTGAGCTTTCAGATATTATTATATCAGGGCTTAGAAACTGCTTTACAGTGCAATCCAATGGTAAATCTTGGAAATAGCAGTATTTTCCATATTTAAAAACGTTGTTCTTGCAGAAATTACTTATGAGAAAATCACTCGTCATTAAAATTCGATTGCACTTAAATCCTTATCAAATTTCTAAAACCATTATAATATAACTATAGTCGAAGAAATAAAAATAAAATCACAGCCTGATCGACGACTGCAAGTTATTGTATTGTATATTGTATTTTAATTTTAAAACTGGTTCATATCGAAACATAAACAAACATAACATAACAGCGACCAATAACTAATTATATTATGCTATGCAATAAAAATAATTTTCAAAAAAACGCGATGTTGAAAACGTCTAGAATAAATGGACGGATTTATTATTCAATAATAAACCATTGTAATCGCCCTGGAAAAAATACTTTTTAACCCTGATCCCCTCAAAATTTGATGTTCTGAGTTTCAAGGCGTGTAGAATCCGAATATCCAATTTAAAAAATCTTTCCGCCGTCGACAAAGCTTCGATAATAAAACTACAAGAGCTAAATTATTAAAATTTACACCAAAAACCAATCCTGGCCTGACAGCGGCTCAATTCTTTAACCAAATCGCTACCTCAATTTTAAGAGAATTTTTTGGAAATTCTAAGGGTGAGAAATTTTCCAACACTTTTCAGAAAAAATTGTAACCTTATTATCAATTGCGCAGGATAAAATAACCAGTTATTAACCACTTGGAGTTTCGGAAAAACCGTCATATTAGGAACGTATTGTTTGACGAATTAGGATCGCAGGGCAGGGTCATTGTCTGTTTTTCCCGCCATCTTTTCTATCCGAGGCCTCGCATATCGATCTGCTCCCTTAGGGTCGAGGCCTCGGAGGCGGCGCAACGAGGCCTAAACCTCGTAGGCGGTACAGGCATATCCAGGAGGCGACTGGGGCGGCAACTACGCATTTAGGCCACCGTGTTCAATCTGCTCGATCTGTCTCGGACGGCGTAAAAAGAACACATACGATGTTCGCTAAATTGAGCAATATTTTTTTATAAAACTGGTCAACCATAATGAGGAGAGAAATACGATCGATTGAGAACTGGCGGGATGGAGTGATGAAAAATGAGAGTATACTTAGAATTAAAGAAAAACAACTGGAACCGACACGACGTAGCCATAAACCGGAAAAATCTTGAAACTTCGAATTTTGACACTGGTTTTTTTTATTATTATTTATTTATTATTTTTTTTTTTTATAAATTTATCGACAGAAATCGTTTTTGTGATGATGTGACTGTGGAATTCGGATCATCTGAGCCTTTGACTGTTTAATATCAAGCTTTACGTACGCCAAAAAAAAAAAAAATAATAAAAAGCTGTAAGTCTGTCAAATTTTGAACATTTAAAAATGTTCGACAAAATTGTCGAAAAAATCTAAAAAAGAATTGAGCAATTTTCAGACCGGGATTGATTTTTGGTGAAAATTTCAAGAGTTTATCTTTTATAATTTTGTGAAAAAAGTGTTGACGGCGTACGGACAGAATTTTTTTTATCGGATATTCGGAGTCTATATGCCTTGAAACGTAAAAAATCAAATTTTTAGGGTGTTAGGAAAATTTTTTTGGCGATCACAATGGTTTATTATAATAAACCAAAATTAGATTTCCGATGTTCCGCAAGTTTACGTAACTTGGAAACTGCGCGTCGGTCAACGCCGCCCTCGGCTGACGTCAGCAGCAAAATAGTTCGATACAGGTACCACCCCCGCACAAAGCTTCAGCTGCACTGCCGCTGCTGACGTCCGCGCCGCCCCCGAATTTCGACACGCTATTGGCCAGATCTTCCTCCGCTAACCAACGTCGCGCATCAATATTCGCGGCAATAGTTAACCTTCATGAACTTTGGCCCTGAACACTTTTCAAATCAACAACTTCGACTACTCTTACTTTAACTTTCAATTTTTGACATTAACTACTTTTCTCTCACTTTAAAATGAACCTCTTCAATTTAAATATTAACTGGTTATTTTTACATTACTATTAGGTAACTACTTTACTTTCACATTGGAATTAACTTGTTACTTTTACTTCAACATTGAATATTTAAATTTCGCATTAAAATTCATTGCTTACTTTCACTTTGAAATTATTTGGTTACGTTCACTTTGGAACTAATTGGTTACTTTCGCTTTAAAATTAATTATTATAATTTCATTTTAAAATTAACTGGCTATTTTCATTATAAAAAATTTAATTTTGCTTTAAAAAAAACCTTTTTTTCATTTTGCAATTTACTGGTTTTTTTTGTCTTTTAGATTTAACACTAACTCATTTTCTTTCACCTCAATGTTGACTACTTATCTTTCACTTTGTAATTAACTACTTACATTTGAAATTAACTAATTTACTTTCACATTATTACCTAGTTACTTTATGTTTAACTTTAATTATTATTCATTCGCTTTAACGTTGACTGAATACTTACTGCTATACTTTCACTTTGAAATCAACTGGTTGCTCTTACTATAATAATAAACATTTTTTCCGCTTCAAAACTATCTACCTAGTTACTTTGACTGTAACATCAATTTTTTTCGCTTTAAAATTAATCGGATACTTCCACTATAACATAAATTTTTTCTGTTTAAAATTAACTGATTACTTTCATTTCGACATTGACTATTTTAATTTCTCTTTGAAAGTAACTGGTTACATTCACTTGAACTATTTTTCATTCACTTTGCAGTTTAATAGTTTTTTTTTTTTTTTTTAAATTTAACATTAAATTATTTTCTTTCAACTCAACGTTAACTACTTCGCTTTACCTTTGAAATTAACTGGTTGCCCTTACTATAATAATAATAAATATTTATAATGTGTTCTTCGACTTTGGAGGTCTGGATGAATTAAAGACGATATTGCGTTTCTCTGTAAATTAAAGTTTTAAAGAAAAAATATGAAATCTATGAGAGACTCTCTCTCAACTGGAAGACTCACTCACCTGTAAATGAAAGAAACAACATTTATAGCTAAATCTTTGAAATTCTCACCAAAAATCAATACTTCAATTTTAAGGGTATTTTTGTGGGGTTTTGAGGGGGAGACAATTCGTATTTCAATCGGGAGATTTTCAGAAATTTGGCATGGAAATTAGAAATTTAGCACTCGAGAGCTCTTGGGTCTCAAGACTGGGAAGACTGTCAGCATCAGATAAAAATCCTGGATATTTAATTTACCAAATTCATAAATATCTGAGTAAGGATCTTAAGTCCCCTCAAAATTTCTCCAGGACGGTGTATAAAAAAATGGTGTACTCCTGGCTCATCGCAATAGGACCTACTTTATGCGACACATATTTAAAGAGTGTCTATACTTGAGGGTCTAGATATGGAGAGGTTTATCTTTTTTCTTTTTTCAATAAGGGTTTAATTTGTCTCAATGTTATTTTAGTAATGTCTGAAACGGTAAAGAGCGTGCAGGATCAGCTCTTACTCGGCAGCGCGGGCTTGACCTACGTCGAGTAATATTATTCAATCATGTTTCTATGTAATAATTTTAAATTTCTGTTGTGGCACATGAAGAATAAATTGATTTCTCTCTCTCTCTCTCTCTCTCTCTCTCTCTCTCTCGCTCAAAAAACCGTTCTATACTCGTTAGAGTGATTGTCAAACACTATCTTCAGCTGTACCGTAAAAATTTAGCTTTTGATTTTGAAATTAAGAAAAATAAAAATGATAAAATTACAAGAGTTGCTACAAATTTTTCCCTATAGTTGCCAATCTTTTTCGGTGGTTTTACAAAGTATACTCGTTTAATTTCCTACTCTGTAAAATACTTTGCTAAGTCTTTTTCCTCTTTGCAGTCCCACTTTTCAAATTTGAATCTCGCCATTGCAAAAATAATATTCACTAGTTGCCGCCTCGCTATGACCTATATACATTGTTTGGGTGGCTATCGACCCGATGACGTCACAATCCCCACCCCCGTGGAGCGGCTAGTACTCACTTCCTCTTGACGTACTACGAACCCCCTCTCCTCTGCTGACCACGCCCACCGCGGTTCACCCCGTGTTTCGCCCCCACAAGCGTGTTTTATTGATAAAACGATCCCCCCCCCTGTAAAACCACCCCCAGTCGCACCCCTAGCCCGTCTAGTTCACGGCGGGTCGCCACTTCGATATCCGCCACATTGGTATCGATACATCGATTCTTCGGTTCGATATTTCATATAAAAAAAAACTTGGGTTTTCCGCACGAAAAATATCATTTGTAGCCCGATTTTCAAATTTGGAGTCGTTCAAGGCGTGAAAACGATGCAGTCACTTAAGTTTGCTCAACAGCCTTCATAATAGTTGGGAATTTCTTGTTGGAAATATGAAAGCCTTGCTTGCCGGGGATTGTGAAATATTAGATTTCTGATCGTACTGGAAATGTTATATTTAAAATTCAACGGTTTCACTCGTCACTTGGTCTTGAATTTTCGTCCCTTCGCCGTTTATCGGCCTATCTCCGAGCACGAACTAGCTGTCTGCTCCCAACTTGAAAGTGCGACCACATCCAATCGACTAACCATTCAACCCATTTTGGCCCAATGAGCCTTCTTTGATACGTAAGTTTTACTAGGAAAAAGGAAGATTCTGTGTGACATGAAGCCTACCTAGGCCATTGATCGCCCACTGTCATTATTCAAGATTAAGGTTTTACTGTGGTTACCGGTAAATAGTGTCTAGAAACTCCTAAAAAAACGTTAATCCAGTGTTAGACGTGCACGCCATGAGACAGCGTCGGACCTCATGATTTGGTAAGTTAGTGAGCTTTTTTTTTTAATATTTTTCCAAATTTTGGCCCATTTCTCCACTTGATTCTCGCTAATTGTATCGTCCTCTAAAAATTAGCTCAACGACTTGGAAAAACACGACTGCCGAAATTTCGACGAATTCGATTTTTGATTGGTATATCGATGTAAAGAATCGATTCTCGGCTTCAATCGATTCCACCTCTGCGCCCAGATTCTGCCGCCTCCTAGTATTACGATTCGCGAACGCGTAAGCTTGTAAACACTGTGTTTTTTTCTGGTTGCAATCTCTTTCCCGAGCCCTCGAACCTCGAACCTGGTCAAAGTGCAGTTTACGGGAACCGCGTTCACGTCCGTCCAAGTCGTAAGTTGTCTCCGTTTCAATTTTGTTCTTTATTAAATTCGTCTCGTAGGCGGGAGCATTCGGGGTGAACGACCTTTTAGTTATTCTTCATTCACGAAATTCCTTCGCCCTTGAAAATACTTTGTCGCGATATTCCGGTATTTGCAATTTTCGATATTCCCTCGTTGAAATATTTCACAGCAGAAATTCGCAAGTGCAGTAAGTATTAGTAATATTTTACACTCGGTATTTGTAGCGGTCCGAAAAGCGGCTCCGGTTTTATTTTTTGAAAATTATACGTTTTGTTGTTACTTTGCCGTGAGTATTCGAACATGAGTTCCGCGGATGAAATTGGAAATTTGAATTGGAATAAATTTAGTGTCTGTTCGTTCTGCGTTTAAAAGCGGCAATTTCGTTGAAATTAGGTATCGAGCGAAGTTCGGTGCAGTGTCTTAGGAGGATAATTTTATTCGAAAGTATCCATCCTAATTGATGAATTACTTTGATATTCAAATCATCCATTCTAGAAAAACAAATGCGAAAAAAAACTGACGTTTTTAAAAGGAAAAATTATTTCTACCAATTTCGTTCGGAATATTCCTCGGAATAAAATTGAAAAAATAGCGTCTAGTCCGGATTATTTTCGAAGTGTTTTCAGTTTTCGAGACGACGCGTTTTATTTGTCTCCAGTTGCGTTGTCTCCCAAAATAAAAATTCAATACCTCCGTCATTTAATCTTTTCTTGCCGGTTAAAGCTTGATAAATTATTCAACTTACATCCTGGTCATTGAACCGAGTTGGAAATCGTCAACACGTATTGCGCTGCATGAGAACGAACGAGATTCGAATTGGAAATCACAGATTTGTGTAGAAAGTGTTCGTCGTCTAGGCACGGAATACTTTTCCGCAGGTCTCGGAAGTTTTTCACTTTCATTCGCCAACGAACCGGTATATTATAACGGGAAAAACAATTTCATACAATCTTCAACTTTTTAAATGTTTTTTTTTTTTTTTTTTTTTTTTTTTTTGTCAGTAAATAACTTGAACATTTTTTTAATCCATCTAATTTCTAATTTATCTAATCTCAATTTAGACATAATTTATATTCCGATTTTGACATTTTTCTAAAGTTAACTCAATTAATTTTTTATTGATCTTCAATCAATTTTTTATACCAACTTTCTACGCAGTTCTTACATTTTAAATTTATTTTTTTTTTAATTGTAGACTTCTAAATCTCAAATTACCTAACTTAATTATTTTTCCAATCGATTTTTTTTAAATAATGTTTTTTTCACTTAAAAACCGAATATAGTCTTTAATCAATTTTTTACTCATTCTCAACTCAATATTATTCCTAATTATTGTTCTTTTCGCCCAACTATATTAACTTAAGTATCAATTAAACTTTTTAGAGCTCCTAACTCTGAAAACTATTTCAAACAATTTTCAATAATTTTTTTCTGTGTTAATTTGCCTAGTTTTTTAGTAGCTTAACTAACTTGAATAATTTTTTCAATCCCTCTACTGCTAATATTTCTTACCTCAATTTGAATTCAAATTTTTATTCGATTTTCGTCTTTTTCCAAAGTTAAGGACTTGTTGATTCTCAATAAATCTTCAATAAAATTTTTAATATTAATTTTCAACCCAGTTTTTATATTTAATTGTTTTATTTGTTAAGTAATATTTTTTAAATTAATTGTATACCTACTTAAAGTTTCAAATTACTTAAGTTAATTATTTTTCCAAACGGTTTCTTCCAACGAAGTTTTTTAACTCAACATTATTTCTAATCAATTCCTCAATAAAGTACTCCTATGATTCGATTTTCATATTGTTTATTAATGGGAGCCTTTGCTGCACTTTATTGTAATTTATTCGTGGACAAAAAATTGAAAATGTTTAGCTATTTATTGATTTTCCGCGCCAAACTTGAGGTCGTGCCACGAGTTAGGAATGCGCTTGGCCCTGGCCGAGGTCACCGTGCCAAACCAACTCCCTGAAATAGATCCAACCCCTACTCGCAACATCCCTATGCGAATCCCACCCTTCTTGAGTGACCTCGTGTTCACCTTTTGCAAATTCAGTGCTGCCAAATTGCCCTTTTTACCTAATTCCCCCAGTTCCTTGTGGAACTCCCTCGCTTCAAAGATTGTTCATACTTAGCGCTTAGGTGAAAAATAATTATAATCTCATGAAAACTAGCAGGAATGTGATATTTATCGCACGATATTTTTCTCGTCTAATATTGTAATAATAAATACCGTTCTAAATTAATGCCTTTAACTGAACTGAAAAAATTAATATACATCATAAAGTTAGCAGTAACCACGCATTCTGCAACTAGTGTGCAATAAAATGTGTCCTGTAAAGTCCCCCACTTTCCCCAATTTTTTCCTGTTTCCTGGCCCTGTTTTTTCCTCTGACTAGAATTTTTCGATTTTTTGACACGCCTCACTAAACCGGCATAGCTTCTTAATTTCTCACGCAAAAATCTAATTTCAAAATTGGATCTTTTTCTCCAAAAAACCATTTCAATTTAAATTTTAGGTCAATTTTAAATGTCAAATATCTAGTTTTTCAAATCTAAGGGTGCCGTTGAAGATATAATCACATCTCCTATCTTCAAGTGCAAAATAATCTTTTCGCTCGCATTAATTTCACCAAAAAATAATAAAATTAAATAAATAAAAAAATAAAATAAACAGTTTAAAAAGCAAACAATGTTGCGGAATTTGGAAAAACGTGTTTTTTAAAAGTTTATCATGTTTCTATAAACCAACGTCTGATTGCATCCCACTGACCATCAATACCTACCTAATGCATCACTTGTCAACTTTCAAATTTTTTTTTGAAAAAATGTTGCAGTTGAAACAGATTGCAAAAACTTTGTATGAATTTAAAAAAAACCGTCGTTTAGGAAGTCAAAGCGATTTGAGGAGCTAGACTGAGCTAATCTGTCCAAAGGTATGCACAGAAAAGTTAAAAAATGGAAAATCAGTGTGCGAGAAAAACAATTGTATAGGACACTTTTAAGTGCAAATTAGTCGTAGAATGTGTGATTAAAATACACCTTAAAATAATTTCAAATATATGAAAGTGACATTCTTAATTGGGAACGAGGCGCCGAAGTTATCTAAACCGTTTCAGGATTTATCACGTTCGTATTATTCCATCGTTTTGCCAAGTTGGCCATAGTACTCGAAAATCCCTCGAACGGGGAAAAAATCCGTTTATCAGGCAACATTGAATCCCTCCAATTCCTCCAGCAGTTCATTCCGCGCCATCAGTTCGGTTTATTCAACTTCGCGTTTTCCGCCTGTTGAGTTCGCTCGTGTCTTTCGCCGGCGAATTTTCATTATTTCCCTGGGGCGTCTGTTTTTCAAAATATTTTCTCTATTCTATATTACACTGTAATTAAATCGAAAATTTCTTCGTCATGAGAGTCACCGTTAGATGTGAGTAATAGTATTTGACAGCAACAGTAATAATTTTCGATTTTCTCACCGATATTTATTTTTGTAACAAATGATCTAAGCGTTATTTTTAGTTTTTCTCCTTTCTCTTGCGAGCTTTCCTCTCTTTAGAAACATAACCATTTTGTGTTCATATTTTTATTTAACGCTCGAATAAAGAAGCTTAGATACTGTTTATACTTCAAATGCGCTATACTTTTTCATACATCGCTTCTGTAGATACTTAGCTTTTTCCATTCGGTTATATTCCATACGGTAAGACACGTTGCGAAAACCTGTAAGTGAATTTTTTACCAAAATGCATAATTTTGAGTTTTTCTAGTCATGTCCGGCCTAACGCACATTCTGGGACTGAAAAAAATGGTTTATGACTTTATTACTCCTCAATGGACGACAGAAAATATTACACCGAAAATCTTGAGGTCTAAGAACCAAAGTTATGCAGTTTCTTGGCTCTCCTATTTTTTTTTCTTTTTTTTTTTGAAAATTCGCAGGTTTTTGCAATTTGGCTATAATTTGTGATTCACTCTGTTTTTCCAATACATTCGTTCCGTTAGTTTATGAAGTGTTTCTACATTTTACGACCCAATAATTGGCTTTCCAATGACTACGTCATTGTATTCATCATTGGCTGTTCACTGAGTCACAATTTTGTCAGCTTCCAGGCATTCCCTGAATCTCGCCTTTTCGGTCCTCAAGGTTGTTTCCGCTTTATACGTTAGTATAGGTACTTATTTTGTCCAGAAAAGACAGAATGCCGGGAAAGAACGGAATGTCCAGAAAGGACGTAATATTTTGATAAGTTAGAATCCCCGAAATAGAATATAATATAGTTAATTTATTTCCATAAAAAAATAAAATAAGTAAAAATTTATTTCCATAAAAAATTAAAAATGAATATTTTTTACATATTCAGTAAATTGGGTGTTAAAAACCGCTAACTTAATTACAATAAACACGTATCTCACTCATAGGCTACTCAATTTCTAAGGAATAATCGTCCATTTGAATGAACTGGAATTCTGAAAAATTCGGACCGTCTGGAAAACGTGAAATGTTTGGGAAGCACGGACAAGTTTTGTGTAATTGGATCATTTTATAGCGAGGAGACCCAAAAAATCGAAAACGATTCAATACCGTGAACTTCAATACCACAGATGTAAAATTGGCATTCGATGGGTTTTCAAGTTCACTGTCGAGTCGAAGGTCAAATTTGAACACCAGTTCCATCAAGCTGGCGAGCATACTCATAATTAATTTGGCCGAGCAGGATTTTTCATCGAAAATCAAAATATATCTCGAAAATCACGACTATGATTGGGCGAAATAACTTGCATTTTTCAGAACGAGCCAAATATAGCATCATTTTCAGCCAAAATTCGCCTCTGCTCGACAGAAAAATAGCGAAACGTGATTTTAATATAGAAAGGTACCGCAGGTGTGAAAAAGCGGTTTCACAGTGTCAAGTGCCCTATTCAGAAGTGCACTCGACGAAAGGATGATGGTGCACTTGTTCGCGTACGTACTTTCGAAACGTGTGATGATGTAGAGTGCGCATGCGTTGCCATTCTCAAGTGGGCAAAGGTGTGCGAAAATCTCCAGGCCGTACAAGATGAAGAAAGTTTTTGTCGTATTTGACTCAATTTTTTCCCAGCTACCTCTCGTGCTTCGTTATTTTGGCTTAAAAAACCCCAAATACAAAGTTATAAAAATTTTCAAAATTTTTAAAAAGTTCCAAATCTTGAAGTTTTCCTAATTAAATACTTATTTCGCATGTATCAATTGCATATTTTCTGAATAATTTCTTTAATCTTGCTTCTCATGAAATGATTAGATTTTTTTAAATCTATTTTTAATTTTATTTTTTCTATGTATTTAACTTTTTATTTTTTATTATTATTTTTCATCAATTGTTGTCGGTTTTTTTTTTTTGCTTTTGTTTGGGACGGTATAAAATATTTGCGAGGTTGGTTGGTACCGAACTTTCGGATATTTCGTGAGCACAATATTCGCACTCGCTCAGCGGCGGGTGAATTTGGAAATTGACGCATTCAAACTGCACCGAGGTGAAACAGGTCGATAACCTGCCAATTGCAGGAACGAATTTCACCGGTGCCCGAGGTCGCTAGACGTTTTGAATATTTAAACCCCTCCGAATCCGTTTCCGCGGTAATTGCGATCGAGGGAGCTTTTTAAATGTCGAATAAATACGCTTGCGATTATATTTACGTGAGCGAAGTCGTCTTTGAAAATGGAAATTAATCGTCGTTTTTATTTTTCAGGTTGTTGTTGCGGTATGGGCATGAAGTTGCGGTGTTTCGAAGGGAATAGCGGTGCGAATTCGTACTTCCTCTTGGAAAACCTAGGCCCCGACAAGGACTCCTCTACAGAAAAACAAGTGAGCGTGCTGTAATCGATTTCGATCGATATTCCTAAACCTAATTTCGTAAGAGTAGAGTTTTTCTTCTTCTTTTTCAATAACCTTCTCTTCTTTCTTTTTCTTTTTCTTAAAAAAAAATTCTTTATTTAAATTTTTTTTAAACAATGATTGAAATTACAATAGTTGCTGCGGAATTTTCCCTTCCAGTTACCAAGCTGTTTTTCGGTGGTAACGTTCACAAATGTTCGCAATAATCACTATCACAAATGGATAATCTTCTTAAAGCGTTATTGAAGCGAATGAATAATAAACCACTGTGGAATAATTTGCGGCGTTTTTTCTGACGTTTGTTTCAGCTTTATAGCAACACGAATGCGAAGTTGATCGCTATATTGTTTGTATACATTAATGAATAACCTCAAATCTCAGTTATCGGGATAGTTACTCACGAGTTGAATTCATAAAAATTTGTAGTTAATTCAAGGCTTTCGAACGAGTGAACGATTTTTGTGGCATGGAAAATTAAGTTACTTTCCCTTAGCAACGACTATTGTAAGCGGAAATCGTCAGAAATTTTTTCTTACGCTTTTTTATAACGCTTTTCGATTTTATGCGACATAGCAGACGTAAAAATGTCAAAAGCCAAGCCGCTAGTACGAAAATTTCCGCCATCCTAGGTAACTGTTGGCAATTACGATCAATTTTTTGCGAGCGAAGTGCCCGAAGCATGGAAATAATTGTTTCTCAATTTTGTTTTATTATTCAATAGGTAGTAAACCATTAAATATCGCCCAAGATTCACAGATGTTCGGGTTGGTTAGTATCAGAAGTGGATCTTAAATCATAATTGAAGCAAAGGAATAATAAACCGTAAAATCGTGAGCAACTGTTTTTTTCAGTAGGCAATTTTTCTTTCAGGCAATAATTGCTCGCCTAAATGGGGCTCAATATATCGGTAGATAATTGGGCAATTTTTGTATCATAGATCACTGGTATAAAAACCTCTCATTTATTTTGTCTTCGGTCTTGACTGAAATAACGTTCTCCATCATCCGTCTTCAGAAATCCTAATTGGCTACCGTCCCAACGTTGGAAATACATTACACCCCCCTCCAGTGTGAAAATTTATCTTCGTCGCTTTAGATATCGTAGCGACGACTCCGGCTTTCGATTTGTATGAGAAGAACGAAACACGTTGAAAGCGGCTCGTTTTTCAAACGAAAAGCATTCACGATGTTTTAAAAAGCCCGTTCCAAACACGATCCGTTTTGTCGCCCCGTTGATATTTTCACACTCGTCGAAATAAATTACGACGGATCAAAGAACAGCGAAAAGTAGAAAACAGTCCGGACATCTTCAAGACTATCGATTTCTAGTTGTATTAGTTAAGAACTACTTGTAATTTTTACGTATTTAGGTCGCTAGAAAGGTTTACGATTGATCGAATTCGCCAAAAATTGCTCTGTGGCGTTTTTTTAGTTGTTTTGGTCGGAGGGAAATTCGACGTTTCCTTCTCAAGACCGATTTTCGGACGCCGTTTAATAGATTATATTTTTAGGCTCGATAAAAACCTCAACCAAATGAATAAATTTTCAAAAAATCAATTTTTCAAACAATTACTTTTTTTTTTTTTTTTGCCAATAGATTGATAGAGAAAATGTTGGAAATTTTTGAGCCGGTGAGTATTCGGAAAAATACTGACGAGTTAAGTTTTGAAGAGCTTCTTAAGCACCTCGGCTGAAGAATCGCTCGGTCTGATTCGACGACTCTCTTTTACGACCGTTCGAGTTTATGAAGCATTTATTGCGTCCCAGGTTGACGAACTTAGAAAGATGCATCGTCATCCTCAACAAAGAACCTTCTGTTGAGCTGGAGAGCCCTCGAGTTTTTCCCGTTATATTAGGACGTGCTCGACCGTTTTATGTTGCTTGTTAAAAATGCACATGCGCCCTCTGGTATATTATTGCCTTGAAGCCAATGGTTTGTAATTGGTAGTTGCCTTTCTTCAATTTCCTGTCCCGTGTATCCCCTCAGTTGCAGCAATTTTCGCGAAGAACCTTCTTGTCTGAAGAGCAACTAATCCAGAAATATTCACTTGGATTCCGCCAGAAACTCGGAACAATCGATCTGGTTTATCAGACGGTCAATATGCGAAGAGATAGTCACGGATGCCACTAATTTTAATAGTGTTCTTATAAAAGAAAAAGATCAATTTATGGTAGAACATCAAGTGAATCGGATAGACCGCTACTAACCGGGTAGATAGATTTTTTTAAATGCAATAATGCATCTGTCTCTGCTTGTCTCTCTGCTTCCAATTTTCTTCGTGCTTTATTCGCGCTCTTTGCCATATATGCTCCTCGCTCTACGCGTACTTCATCTTTACGCACTTCACGCTGAAAAATTGCTCTTCGAATCGAACTGCGCACTTTCCTTGCAGAGTCAATAATTGCATTCGTTGACCTCCTAGTTGCATTCGGCACGCGCTTGTAAATCAATACAACTTCCAACGCTAACCTTTTACGACAACACCGGCTCGTTTTATCGCTAAATCGACCTCAATTCAACTCGCTGTGCGTTTACTACATCCCAATTTTGGAATGAGATAAATCTCAAGTCGCAGGTTGATAACCTAACAGTGATTTATGACCACCGAACCCCGTTCACCTTAAGATTTTCTCAAACTCTGTCACGTTTATTAATACAGAGAGTAATTTAAAGGTTTGAATATACCAAAAAATGGGTAACTAAGTTCTAAATAAACTTTAAATTTATGGTTTTTCATTTGATAATATTAATTAACAATAGTTTATTATTTAATAATATTAAATAGCAATAGTTTATTATTTAATGATATTAAATAGCAACGATTTATTATTTAATAATATTAAATGACAATATTTTATTATTTAATAATGTTAAATAACAATGGTTTATTATTTAAAAATATTGAATAACACGGGTTTATTATTTAATAATAAACCGATGTGATCGCTCCAAGAAAAAACGCTGTGTTTATTTAACGCTGTTTTATTATTCCTTCGCTTCAATAATGATTTAAGAAGATTATCCATTTTTTCAGCCAAATTTTCTACAAAAAAAATTACATTTTCCATTTTTTTAAATCAAAGCCAAAAATTTAAATGGTGTAAAATTAAAAAAAAAAGTTGTGTGAAAATTAAAAAAAAAAGTTGTGTGAAATTGAGTAAAATTTAAATGTTAAATTGCAAGAGGCCTTTCATTTTGATTCTGACCTATTCTTTCATCTAATTCATCTTCCCCTCAGCACAAGCATTGCTTAAAGAGGGGAGTAGCATTAAAATTTCGTGTATCTTTTATGTATTGTTGTTAATAAATGTAATAAAATAAAAATATAAAAAAATTCCACTCACCCAGCTCTCCAATCTACTGATCCAGCAGATTCATTTATATAATATTCATTCTCTTTCCGAATTCAACTTCGGGCTACTCGCGTATTTCCGTTTACTTTGAGCGAAAAAAAATTGACATCGTTCGCTACGTTTTTCCTTATCAATTCTGAGCGCTGTCCGCCTCGCCGATAAAGGCGGCGGATTTCTTTTTATTCTTCTCCTCCTTCTCCGACGAACGTTAAAAAGAGCGAAGGAGAGGTCCTTCGAGCGAAAATTATCGTCGAGGATGAGTCAGTTTGAAATCGCCGTCCGTCCTCTGAACGTGAAAACCGGTTTGAGCGGCCCGTACCACGTGTATCGCGACTTTTATCGGTTTCGCGCTTCAAATCGCCGGCGTCTCTAAATTTCCGCCTGAGAATCGAATATTTTCGTTCGTAATGGTCGTCCTAGTGCTCCTAAATAAGCAATCGGATGCTGGTATTTTACTGGAATAGCGCGAGTCTGGAGAATTTTGAGCTGACGAAAGATGACGACTTGAAAAAATTATTCGATACCCGGATTCTACATGAAATGAAACGTGAGGAGGGGTTAGACATTTTTTTCTCTTGGGCGATTACAATGGTTTATTATTGAATAACAAACCAAAATTATGACTTACTAGATTAAGTCACATATGTCGGAATAATTCGTAACGAAGTGGAAACACTGGAATCAGTGTATTATAGGTTCGTATTTTTGTTTGTATTCATGTTCGAATTGCAATTCACTGAAAGCCAAATCGTTTCCGAATATTCGAATTATACTTTATGTAAACGAAAATACAAGATTAGATTAACTTATCTATGTTTAAAAAATTTAAGGTCTTATCTATGTCATCAATCGAAAATAATATTCTATTTTCCGCAGGAGGAGCTTCAATTTTTTGACGATAACGGAAGCTATGTGAGTGTTGTCGTCGAGAAAAATTTGCGCGCCATCGACCTCACGCAGCTGCTCGCTGTCAAAAACCGCGTCCGAAAAGACTATTGTTGGTCGATCGTCGAACACTGGGTCGAAATTGGCATCGGTACGTTTCAATTTTCTTATTTTCAAAATTGCCAACGCGGCTTATTATTATCATTTTTATTTATTTTTTTTTTTTTAATTTACTCGTAGGGAGAAGTTCGATTCCATTGGACGAGCGTCATAAAATTGCCTGGCTATCATTTGCCTGAATATTATTATTTATCAGTTTGGTACCAGATAAAACAGATAAATATTTACAGCAAAAAAAAAATCCCGTGTAATTCGTTTCATATCTAGGAACTTTTTTTACGTTTTGTATCACACGAGATTACACTGGCGAGATTTTATCGCGAGTCAAACGTCCGGGTTGACAAGAATTGCATCGTCTTATCTTCACTGTTACGATAGCGTAGAACGTTTTTTAAGAAAGAAATGCAGTTCAGAAATCGGGGTTGAGAAATGAAGAAAGGTTTATGCAGGAGCTATAGAAAATGACTTCATACTCAATTTTTCCGTATTATTTTACATACATATAGGTACTAACACCTCGTAGATTTATTGGCCTAGGTATTAACTGCAGCTTTGCCCTTTTGCAAAATCCCTCCTAAGCCTTGGTCCTTCCTGATTGCTTTTCAAATCATATAGAAGTGACAATGCTCTCAACTGAGAAATTTTCGATTTGTTGACGCTAACAGAACGAGTGCTTGAAGACCACGAGGACGTCTTATCCGTTCATAGGCAGACTGAAGGTGGAGCGAAGAAATACATTTTTCGTCGCTTCCCCAACAAATATGACTTCTTTTCGAAGCCAGAGGTGACTCAACGTTCAGTTCAATTTGCTGTGTTATATAAAATTATTTAACGCATTTTTTTCACAGCTGTTTTTACTGTCTTTTTAAAATATTGCGTTAAATTGGCGTTGACGGTCAGTGATTTCTTTTGTTTGCAGGACTACTTCCCACCTGATATGATAGACTTGAAAACGTACTTGCCCGGGTTCATGTATCCAGAGAAACACCCTGAACAGCTAGAAGTGAGTGATTCTTATTGTTGTTACATGTTCAATATAATTTCAGGGTTGAAGATTATACTGAAGAGTGTAGGCGTTTGATGGAATTATTAAGGCCTGAAAATGCGAATGTACTCGGCTAGTAAAAAGACTAATGGAGTACAGGCTGACGTTTCAGTCTACCCATTGAAACCTTGAATTGACTGATAAATTAAATTGACCTTATCAACTGATAACAAAATTTTTCAACTAATAAAGAACATTATGAACTCCCAATGAACATTATCCATTGATGATAATGTTATCACTCGATAATAACTTTATCACTTGAAAACGTTATCACTCAATAATAACGATACCAGCTGATGATAACGTTACCAATTAATGATAAAGTTACCAATTGATGATAACGCTATCAATTGATGATAACGCTATAAATTGATAACAACATTACCATCTTGTAATGAATGTTATCAACTGATAATGGACTTTATCTACTGCTAATGAACATTTCAACAATAGTGAATTTTATCTTCTAATAATAAACATCATCAACTAATAATGAATGGGATTTCTGATAATAAATGTTATCAAATAATAGAAACTGACAGTGAACGGTTACAACTTGATAATGAACTTTTTCTACTGATAATAAACATCATCAATTTATAATTAATAGGGGTATTCATGGTTGGTGTCGAGAGATCAAGTTGTAGGGAAATAGAGTTGTCAAGAACTGCGCGTACCATGAAGATCCTCCGAGAAATTGTCTAATCTATTAAGAGCTCATGGCAACCATATCTAATCAGCTGATGTAGCTGTTAACAAAGTCGTTGCCAGAAATTTTCTGTCATTTTGTTTGTCACCTGTAGTCCGAGCATTAGTTTTCGTCTAGTACTACTTACTTCAAACAAATACGCTCTGATCGTTTGTATCATGTGTAGAAACTAATCAACCTTACTTTTGGATCATCGATAAACCACATTCACTCGACGTTTTTTACCCATGTCCACAACTGACATCAGGTGATATGATATCAAATAAAAAAAAGAAACAATAGATAACGAAGAAAAGGAATAGAAAAACGATTTAAAAAAACTAACAATCAGAAATTGAAGTGAATTCGGAAAGTGAAGTGAAACGATTCGAAGAAGGAAGAGCCATTTGAATAAGAGACAGACATGTTTTTTTTTTTTTACATCGACATTTGGCGCAAACGGCGAATCTCGATTTCTCGAGGCTTTTTTGGATCGAATTGATTACTTGGTCGAGTTGTGAAATGAAGGACAACGCATGTCCGGTCAAGCTAGTTTCTGTGGCAAACTTATCAATATCGACTTTCTCGACGGTGATCATGAATACCCCTAATGTTATAAACTAATAATTAATGTTATCAACTGATAATTATTATCATTATCAACTGATAAATAATGTTATCAACTGATAATTGTTATCATTATCAACTGATAAATAAGTTATAAACTGATAATTGTTATCATTATCAACTGATAAATAATGTTATCAACTCGATAATTATTATCATTATCAACTGATAAATAATGTTATCAACTGATAATGAACGATATAAACTGATAATGAACTATATCAACTGTTAATGATTGTCATGACGACAGACCATGAATGTTATAATCTGACAATGGACATTATCAATTGAAACTGAACATATGATGTAGCGTCATGTACTGATAGTTGGACTAGTAGTTCCGACATGCCTGGTGCATCAAAAGCTCCCTTGGATCAAAGCCCTTCCCGTCAGCATGCAAATCCAATTTTATTATTTGTCTATTTGTTTACCGATTTAACGTTCTCCATATTATTTCACAGAGAGTGCTTACAACAGCTGCGGAGCTTCCAGTAATTTTCAGCCAAGTCAACCTTCGCCAAGAGCCGAACGGCAAAGTTTGGGTGAAAACGTTCCTGCTCTTGAAAGAGTCGAAAATCCTCATGTCTTCCAAAGTGAGTTTGGTTTTTTGACCGAAAACATCGCATTTTGTGCGAGGGGGTAAGAATTTTTTCCTCAGGGGATAACGATTGTTTATTTTTGAACAATAAATCAAATCGAAGTTTCACCAGGTTCCTCTCTGGTCTATTTTTTTTCTGTATTGCTCTGCAGAAAAAAAGTCAAATGTGGCTTTGTTCCAGTTGGAAAATTCACGATCTTTCCAATAATTAGCTCGGTCGACTAAAACAATAAGGGCGCAACAGTCATTTTTGTGAGTGATGGTCTAAAACACGAAAATTCCAAAAACAAAGTTTTCCAGCGGACTTGTAATCAATGTCTGAGAGTGAGATTTGTTGGCATGAGTTGTACAATAATTTTCTTGTCTATAGTTTATTTTCCCCCTACGAAATAGTCGTTGCTGTCGATTAGAATCCCCCTTTAATTTTCAAAATTTCAATCTTCAATCTTGTATAATGATTCCCAGTCGAAATAGTCATAAAAATGGCTTGATTCGATTGTCAAAATGTCTCAGCCTCACTTCCACTTTACCACTATTTTTTGTAATGCATTTTGAGAAATCAGAACACAAAAAATGACCCCTTTGTCTCTCCATCAAGATAAAAAATTTTAGCCAGCTCTAAGGTATATTCTCTCCGAGTCCCAGCGTTCTCAGGAATGTCCACTATGTTTTCCTCCGTTCAATGTTTCTTCTTTGATAAATTACGAGTCACCTCATACGCTGCGTCAATTCCTAATCACATTCTACAACAATCGGTCGATTTGAGTGTATAAAGAACGCCTCGTGTCAGTTGATCATAGATCAATTGGTCTAGTTCTCTGTATATCCGAACTTAGCAGCACTAGTTGGACTCTCTTGTTAGTTGGTACGCCAGCCGCTAGATAGTACGACCACTTCTTTTTACAGAAGTTAGTTGAGTGATGGATTCCTTCAAAAGATCCTTCTGGAATGATTTCTGGGTTTGTTGCACCTCTAAATTTTTAGGGATCTCAGATTTATCATTCGTATGACCACTATCAACTTACATTTTAAATTGATAGCATCTTCGAGGGTGACACAGGACGATTGATAAATTTTCAGAAACCAATAACACTAAATCGGCAATATTTTCACGGAAAATGTTTAAAAAATATATGTATAGTAGGCACTAATCTTTTATTTAGTTACAAAATATATATGGCTAATATTTTATTGTATTACTAATTGATATTACCAATCTTTTATTTTATTACAAATATTTTATTATTTTTATTACAAAATGTACATATTACAAATATTTTATTTTATTTTATCACATAATATATATCACACGTATTGTATTTTTATTTTATTACAAAATGTATATTATAAATATTTTATTTTTATTCTACTACAAATATTTTATTACAAAATATTATTGCACATATTTTATTTTATCGTATTCCAAAATTTATATTACAAAAAATTCATTTTTATGTTATTAGGTACCTGCAAAATATTATTACATGTATTACAAAATAAGAAAAATATTTACAATCGTACAAATTATCCTTCGAACTTTTTTCATGACATTTGCTCTTCTGTGCAAATATTTTCTCCATGTACCCAAAGGATGAACAGTTTTATGGTAATGACTAAGCGAGCAAAAATCACTGTTGCTCATACTTTCAAATGTTGCAAGCTTCATGTTCAATTATTGAAAGAGAAATTCATTTTATATTTAACCATCGATCTGTCGCTTTGTTCAAGGTGCAAGTTGTCGCTAAATTCCTTCGCGCTTGGCGCGATTCGTCCACCGGCTACCGACCTCTTGAAGGCGAAACTTCGGTAAGTTTATCAATTTGCGACAGATTATTTTCCAACCCTGTTTCCAACTCTTTGTTGCTACACTTACGTTCCCCAGGGATCTCAAAATTGTAACATCTTCTTCATCCTGGTTAACCAGGATACCTTCATAGGCCAACTTCCAACGTTTCCTAGGCCACTCCTATGAAAATACTACCTAAGAACCGTCTCTTAAGGAAACTTTGGCTTGGTGAAGGGTGATCCGGGCCATAGTGAGCGGTCAAGTTGTCCATAAGTTCTTTTTTTTTTTTTAATTTTTTTTATTAATACATATAATTATATCATTACAAAATATTCAAAAATTCTGCTATTAAAGCCAGGCCTGCACTCTATTTCGGGCTTCTATCAACAGCTTCCATATGAGGCTAAAGGAATGGATGTTATTTTTCGAATAACTTCGCCCTAAAAGGAATTTTATTTATTGAAACGAGTTGAAAGTAAAAGACTGTCATATTTTTATTAACGGAATTGAAATACGACGAACGGTTGCAAATGCTCTGAACCGTTAACTCGTTTGGAACGACGACCGCTCGCACCGAACATGTGTTTCTCCCTGTGAAAAATTACCCAGACACGCTAGAGGCGAAGAGATAGTAGGTCGTATCTCTCGCCAGCTTGGCCTACCTGTACTTAATTTCTAGTATAATTTCCCGAGCAAGAGACGGGCTGATTAGCATTGTGATGGAAGTTTAATTGAGGGAAAGACCATAATCGCACCTACATGACCGATCGAGCCAGTTTCGAAACCTGTAATTTGCTCTTCGCAAGGGCCCCGCGATTTGTGGGGAAAATTATCGTTCGCGCCGATTCTGCAGCTATGGATGAAACGTTAATTGAAACTATCGTCGGAACAGCGCAATGTCTGGGAAACAGTGGCATGAGAAGTAGATATTTTTATAATAGTTGATTAGTATAATAGTCGCCCGAGCTAGTAAATTCGTCTATGAATTTTCAACATTTACTTTTACTTATTTCTCATCATCAGTATCAAGGTTAGTAACTACTATTTTCCTCTCTCTTTTCTTTTTCATTTTTTTCAAATGTTATTTATTTTTTAAAATAGAAATTAATTTTTTTTTAACGAGACAGAAAAATACAGGGATATGTGTGAAAAAGTTACCTTTTATTATGTACAGTTGTTTATTATTCCTTCGCTTCAATAATGATTTAAGAAGACTATCTATTCGTATTCGTGATTGTAATTATTCCGAACAATTATTCATTTATTTTTATTAGGTTTTATTTAGGTTATATTATTAGGTGTTATTTATTTATTAGGTTTATTATTCCTTCGGTTCAATAATGATTTAAGAAGAGTATCTATTTGTGATAGTATTATTTTCTTAATTTCCAAATTGAAAGCTAAAGTGTTTGCCTAACGGTACAGCTGAAGAGTGTTTGACGACCATTCCAACGAGTATGTGACGATTTTTATAGCTAGAAAAATTCTCGTGCCAAATTTCTGTAAATCTCCCAAGTTCAACACAAAAGCTGTGATAACTCGAGAGCAAATTAAGCTATATTTGAAGTATTGAGCCATTTGTCGGGCCAAGATTGATTTTTGGTGAAAATGTCAAGAATTTAGCTTATAAAGTTTCGTCAGAAAAGTGTTGACGGCGGACGGACAGAATTTTTTTATGGATATTCGGATTCTACGTGCCTTGAAACGTAAAATGTCAAATTTTGAAAAAGTTACTTTTTTGTGGCGTTTGGATACAATGGTTTATTATTGAATAGTAAACCAAAAATGAATCTAGCAACAATAAGGCCCAGAAAAGCGAATCTGTCTTTTGACGGCCTAATTTCGGCCTTGTTGAAAATTGCTCGCAAAAACAATCGCCAGCTAAGATCTTTGCCTTATCGTCTGATCGCCATTTTTCGGACGGTCGAAAATCGACAAAGAAAACCGCTTCGCGCGGCCAAATAGGTCGTTTTAATCGCCCTTGAAGCCGCGATAGTCGATCGCCTTTATTCTCGGCAATGCGCGCATTTTATAATGCTTTTGTCTAATGACAAAAGGCCTACGTCGTCCGATTAGACGTACGGGTGAAATCATTTGTCTATAATCGTTTATAAGATTTGACTCTTGTGCTTAGGTTGAAGTGAAATTGGAGGTCGGATAATATAGTTTACGATGGCTCCGCAAATTAGTGCAACCTGCAGGGAAAAAAATGCTACTATTCTTCTACGATTCGAATCTAGATCGAAAATCTGGCAAATTGAAATTAAAAAAAAAAGGATTTTTCGCATTGATCAAAATTGAAATACAAAGAACAAAATTATGTATAAAAAATATCGAAGATACAATACAAATCATCCTTCTTTTCCTTGTCGCATTTTTTCATGTCCAGGAGGTGTAATGGGGGAGCCAGGTGACTCATTCTCCGATTCACTCAGGGCACGTGGAGCCATAGGGTCCACAGCCAGGGCTTTGTTGAAAATTCTACAGGCTGTGTTCCCTATGGCTCCACGTCTGAGGAAGCCCGAATGGGTGAAAGTGCTCGTGCGGCAAAAAAAAATCTGAGGGGAGTCGCCTGGTTTCTCCCCCTCACACCTCGTGGAAAGAAAAATCATGCTTTGTTGTCGAATTCGGCCGGCCGACCGCGTTTTTGGAGACGAGAAAAAGAATCCTGATCATCCGGTTTTCAAATTTCAGCTGTACGATAGCCGAGGAGGTCGGTTGACGTGGTTGCCGAACACAGAACGGGGTGAGGTAGGTCGGGGACCCGAACACCACCTCTTGTCAACGGAAAGTGTGGGGGGGGATCAATAAGCTACTGTGGGGCCCCCAACCGAAGGTAGAAAGACCGTCCTAAAAACGTCGACCTAGAACGTGTTCAGCCTAGTCCCAGCGCTAGCTCTAGGAAACTGCCAACTCAATTGATTCATGGAAGATACATACATTAACTATAAAACGTGTTAAAATCCGTCCAAAATTATATAATACACTAAAACACTTAGAAACTAGAAAATCTATTCTAGCATTAGAATCTATGGAAATTTAAAAAATATTAGATCTATAAAAACATACATAATACATTAAAATCCATTTTTGAAAAAACCGGTGTACATTAAACTCCATGAAGACCAGAAAGTACATTAAATTCCATAAAAACCAAAAGTAAATTAGTAAATTACATAAATTCCCATAAAAAGAAGGAAATATTTAATTTACTATAAAACGCGTTAAAATCCGTCCAAAATTATATAATACACTAAATCACGTGGAAAGTAGTGATGCATTTGATCCATAAAAATTGAAAAAAAAAACATGTTTTAGAATCTATAAAAACTAGAAAATACATTAAAATCCATTTTTTAAAACCTATAAATGAATTCAACTCCATAAAGACCAGAAAGTACATTAAATGCTATAAGAACCAGAAAGTGCATAAATATCCATAAAAAGAAGGAAATAATTTAAAACCATTGCAACTAGAAATCAATTACAATCGATAAAAACTAGGAAACATATTAAAACTCATAGAAAGTATGTTAAAATCCATTATACACAGGAAAATACATTGAAATTCGTTGCCACTATAAAGAAAATACAATTAAATCGATCGATTTCTAGTAGAAAATACATTAAAACTTGTAAAAAGTAATATCCATGGGTAAAAAATATTTATCGGTAGGTAATAATATTTGTAAATAATAATATAAATAATATCCGTAGGTAATATCTATAAATAACTATAAATCTATAAATAACTATAATAAATAAATCTATGAAAACTAGAAAACATATTAAAGACTAAAAAAACGTATCAAAATCCATTGAGACTGAAATAAGTCAAGTCTATAGAAACTAGAAAATGCATTAAAATTGACAGATAGTAAAGAATACGTAGACATTAAAACTCATTACAATCCGTGAAAGCTAAAAAATACGTTAAATCCTTAAAAAGTAAAAATCTATTAGAATCCATAAACGCTAGTAAATACATTAGATCTATAGAAAGTAAAAAATGCATTCATATTCGTGATATTCGGAAATTAAAATCCATAGAAAATAGGAACATTAAAAACTTGGGATGGATAACTTTTGGAAAATAATGGTGAAAATTACAAATATACGTTTTCTCAATTTTAGGGGCCATATTCCATGAAGCGATCTTATTTAGCCTAAGGTGAAATGATTATAAGGAAGGTTGTTAGTCGGCGTAATTTGCTTCACTTCAAAATGCGAGAAACCGATGAGTTTATTCCCGGGGACGGGAAACCGAATTTCCGTTCGAGTCAGCCGAATAACGACCTTGTAGGTCTTCAAGGCTGTTTGATGTAGAGCAAATTGTCAGTAGGTATATAGCAGAAAATCGCAAAACAAATGATGTCGCAATATTTGCACGCGCCGGTTTTCCAAGAGCTCATCACGCATTGAGTCACCGGTTATAATTAGTCGCGAACAAACCGAATAATCGAAAGACCAAGACGCGAAACCATAATACCGCAAAATGGTTGCTAACACTTGAGAAGGTGTTGACCCTTAACTTGGCAAAAAAGACGATGTCATTAAATCGGACGAAATATTTTTTATACGTCGCCAAACATTTTCAAAATGGTGGGAAAAATAATTTTAAAAATCGCTATCGTCCTGGCCATTAACCAGGGACAATTTTACGTTTGAGTCTGAAAAGCCTCCTAATGTTACGTGTGCTTGACACACAGATATCTCATCTACGAAGTTTCTAATACGTAGCAAAAAAAAAATGTTTATTTGAAATGTTAATGAATCTTAACATTGCAAATAAGTTATAAAAAAAAGTTTCAAATAGGTACATATTGCTTAAAAAAAGTTTTATTTTAAACTTTCCAAAATGAAACGTTTCAAATACGTTGGTTTAAAAAACGTTTTTCAAACGCTTTATCAGAAAAAAATCCGTGCAAACTCAATCACGTTC
>JASJUZ010000094.1:0-17432 GCA_037159825.1 Tupiocoris notatus
TGCAAGACTAAGAAGAATATTATAAAATCGACGAATCTTGACGCGATGGGGCTTTCTGACTTGAAAGTGATCGTTGAATTATTATTTATCGTTTTTAGATTTATTTCTCGAAATTATTTAACGGGCTTGCCCGTTAATATACAAATAAACAAATAGTGTAGCAATATCAGTGCTACGTTTTTCTCCGTTCGAACGTTGTTGGTCATTATTTACGATACGACGTCCACTGACCGAAGGTTAAACAAAAAGATTTAAAAAAAAAAAATGGATAAGAGTACCTATATATACATGAGATGCGGAGCGTAGTTCTGGAAGAAGTCGACCTGGCAAAACTCGCTTATGCTACGTTGCGAGAAGTGCGAAAGGAGTTCGTCGAAATCCAGCGACGTTGTTCGCACCTCTGTTTAGGATATGTGCTGACGGTCTTGCGGCATCTTCCAAGAACCAGAGGAGCTATATAAGGTTGATGGGACGAGAGGGAGTGCGACGAAACGAGAAGCGAGAGACGTCGTCAGCGGGTCGAGGTGCGATGAGGTGCTCACCTATGTGATGCGCCGTCCCGTCTGCTGACAATGGGCTCATCCGTATAATAAACGTCGGGCCAGTTCTCGTATATTTACCCACCGCGACTGCTGCAGAAACGAAATACCTCCATCACTCGTCTGATGGAGGGCATCAGTGGAGAAGGCCAAAGCTCCTAATATAGCCTGGAGGGTGATAGTGAGTTAATTGGGAGAGCTGTGTCGCTAGGATTAAGCGGAGGCGTACACTTAAGTAGGATTAGCGTTGTCTCCGACTTGTTGTTCATCATAATAACCAGAGATACTCATACCTTTGTGTCAGTCGCTCAAGGCGTAGAAGGTTGTGGGAACGGTGACATGAGCGAAGGAGAGTCGGATACCGAGTAGCGCTTACGTTTTCAAATTTGCCGGCGCTTATCTAATTAAAAGTGACATCGCCTTAACACGTAACGTCATCCCTGTCAACGTCCAATGCTTTTATCAGACAGCGTCATTCGAAGTGTCGTCGCTCGCAAGCAATTGTGACAACGAGCAATCATACTATACCAACACCTGTAATTGCTCTTATGTCTCGCAAGCAACGAGCCAACCGTCAACGTTCGAGGCACGGAAAATTATTTGTCATTACATAGCCCAGTTCGAGAGAATATAACGTCTTCTAAGAATTTGAATGGTGAAGTAGCTGTAGTTTTGGTTTATTATTCAATAATAAATACTGTATCGCCGAAGAAAAAAATCCAACTCCCCTCAAGATTTGATGTATTATGTTTCATGGCATGTAGAATCCGAATATCCAATAAAAAAATTCTGTATGTCCGTCGTCAACACTTTTCCGGCCAAACTATAATAGCTACATTCTTGAAATTTCATCAAACTCAATCTCGGCCTCACAACGGCCTAATTCTTTAATCACATTGCTTGCTCAATTTTAAGGGTATTTTTAGGGGTTTTGTGTGGGAGAAAATGCATAAATTCCAACGTTTTTCGGAAAAAGGTGTATTTGGTATCGAGTTCTATAGATTTTTGACGCTGAATCGAATGAGACCATCGCGGGGTCGATAGCTTTATTGGTTCTCGAGTTATCGCAACTTTTGTGTCGAAATTGGGAGATTTTCAGAATTTGTCATGAGGGTATAACTCGAGAGCTCTTGGAGCTATAAAAATCGTTCTATACTCGTTGGAATGCTCGTCGAACACTTTCTTCAAGTATACTCCAAGGCGAAAAGTTCAGATTTTAATTTGGAAATTAAGAAAAATAAAAATTACAACAGTGCTTCGGAGTTTTCCTCTATAGTTACCATTTTGTTTCCTGTGGGAACCTTCAAAATGTTCGGAATAAATATTATCACGAATGGATAGTCTTTATAAATCAATATGGAAGCGAAAGAATAATAAACAGATTACAATAATTTGCAGCGTTTTTAATTCCACGTTCACGTAGTACTTGGACGTATTGCGTGTATAGAAACCCTCACTGTCACTAGTGAGTGCATTGATCACGACGTACTTCTTTGATTGTGTGCAAGGATCGTAAATTTAATCATTTTTATTTTCCTTCATTTCCAAATTAAGAGCTAAATTTTCGTCCAACGGTACAGCTGAAGGGTGTTTGACGAACGATCCACGAGAATAGGACGATTATCACAGCTCCAAAAACTCTCGAGAACTTCTCTTTCTGAAAAGATCCCGAATTCAACGCGAAAACTGCGATAACTCGAAACCAATAATGTTATCGAACCTGTGAAGGTCTCATTCGATTCAACGTCAAAAATCTACAGAAATTGCTACCAAATCCACTTGTCAAAACCGTTGGAAGAAATGAAATTTCTCCCCTTCAAAACTCAAAAAAAAACCATTACAATGGAGTAGCGATTTGGTTGAAGTGTTGAGCCGCTTTAAGGTCAAATTAGATTATTGGCGAAAATTTCTAAAACATTCAGCTCTTGTATATTCAGATTCTTCATGCCTTGAAACGTAAAACATCAAATTTTGAGTAGGGTTTTCTTTCTTTTTTTGGCAATTACAATAGTTTGTTATTAAATAGTTTATAAAATTGGGAAATCACAATGGTTCGTTATGTAAATAGGTATTTGGGAGAAGAAAAAAAAACGAATAAAATGACGAATTATGCGAATCACGTGGAAGTACGGTGTGTGTAAAGATCAAAATAGAAAAAAACTTGGAACGGTAGTCTCGGAAATACTATGTGCTATCTAAAATCTGGAAACAGCAAATTTCGCACATGCAATGGGGTAACATTTTTTTGAAAATTCCATTCAGTTCATACGTTCTTCAAGAATTGATGGCTATTTATGACACTTTTTTTACCACAGAGATAGGGACAGAATTTACCTCCGTTCCGAATTCGACTTTTCGGACGATCTCACGACTTCAATTTACTACGTAAACACGGAAACGTATAAAACAAAATTCAATGAATAATACGCCGGATTATTGCAATTCTGTTATAATTATCCAGTGTAGAATATGATCGCGTGCATGATCTTTGAACCAAATAAACCTGTGCAGTTCGATTTCAGTTTTATTTCTCTCGTAACGTTCTTCAATCGAGTGTTGACGATACGAATTCTCAAGTGCTCTCGGGGAGCGAATTAAGTTAAATGATATAATTTCTTGCGGGTGGATAGCTAACGCGTTGGGTTCGTTTTGAGATTTCACATCAACTGCAGGATTAAGGAAGTCAGCATCAGCGTAAAAGCTCCTGTTCATCGGCCATCGATGCGGAAAACACACTTAAGAATTAAAACCACCAAGAGAAGGAATTATTTCCCACACGAATGACTACGAGCGGTCCGAGTAGTATTCACATTTGCTTCAACAGCTCACGCTCACGACGAACGGAACATTTAATTCCAACCTCGTTTTCCGTTTCAGAGAGCAATTGAAACCGTAAACGCAGGAAACCGATGGAATTTTTAAAAATGACCAACATTATTGCGATGGTTTATCTAGAAACAGTTGAATATTGAAAGCGTTGAATATTCAACACGACAGCTAACGAATCACTATCGACAGGTATTTGAAAGCTAACGCGTGTATTCTTCCCCGGATGGCCACTGAGACGTGAAGAGCTAGTAGAGATGTGATCAGCACATAAGTCTGATATGATGTGCGTGGTAATAACAGCTACAGAGGGTTTAGATCACTCAGCTTTTGTTTCTGAGGGTTACGAAACGTATAAATGCTAATATGTCCGATCTAGTTAAAAGACTAATTCGAAACATCAGCATTCGGATGACACATCAAAACGCGTGAAAAAGTTCAACGCTGCCTATATTCTTGGACTAACTCGCTTATCCAAAACGGCGGCTGAAAATAGAAGCGCCAACTTTGAAAACAGTTGAACAGTCCAGAAATTAAAGGAGACGAGGAATCATGGCCGAAAATTTAAGACAGAGCTAATCGTTCTCCCATTGAAAGATTGATTGATTGATTATTTTATTTATTCCCCATGGGAAAGGATAGGGGCAAAATGGCCCTCTCTTCCACCTTCCCTGGATATCTTACAAAATAATATAATTTTTGCACCAACAGTCAAAAGAAAAATTAGCAATGCAGTAAAAAAAAGAAAAGAAAGAATTGAATTGACTGAGATTTTCTACGCGGAAATGCGACGTGTATATTCCCCATCTTCTCTGTAATTTTGATTTAGAAACATTTCGAAAATATATAATATTATTTATTTTGTAATATCATCTCCGAGACCAATCATCGATTCGAACAGAGTGCATCCATTCTGCGGAACGAATACGCTCCCAACAGAAATTAGAGTGGCAGAAAAGGTGCTGCGTGCGAAATAACGAATCATGGTGCGTTTGAGGTCGGTTCTAAGAGTCCTTCTCTTTCCAGCACACCAAATGCGAGTTCGATTCCGTTTTCTAACTACCTCTCCTTTCAAACGTCATCGAGTATTTGAAAAATCGTCGAAAAATGAAATGAGGCGTGTTGCCGTGCGGTGCTTATGAGTCGATAAAGGAAGAAGAGAAAAGAAAAAGAAGGGCAATTGAAGATCTCTGGCGAGGCGCGGCGTTGCGGGAGCTTCATCGAACCGAATAAACTTCTCCCCATCCTCGACTCAACTGAAAGGCTATTCATTAAAAAAGGATTCAATATTTTCCGATTTCCTCCCGTTTGCTCGATGAAACATCAAAAGGCATCGCCGTAGCAGCCTAAAAAGGATTAATAAACATTCAAAACGTTTACGTGATGTGAAAAGCAATTATCGGAGCTCGAGTAATTTTCGAAGCGTTCTTTTGATGCCTTGTTTGGAAATGTGGCGAAGATTGTTTTAAGCTCGCCGATACCGAAGGGCGGATACGGGGAGAAAGAGTAGGAAACGAGGAATGAAAACGAGTAGGCAAAGGATGTTGTCAAGGGAAAAGGGAACGGCTAGGTTTAGATAATTCCATTGTAAACTCTCGAAGAGCAGCTGCCAACAGTTGTAAAGCGAGCGAGCGGTGGCGGTTTATGGGTGGTGGTAAACAATCAAAGCCTACATCAGTATAATACGAAGCTCCTTCCCGATTGAAGACGACTCCTTGAGGAAGTCCAACGCTCAAGCTCTTCATAAGCGACGATCGACCAATATCACCGAACTCGAACTGACTCGCCAATACCCCGATTGCAATTATGGCCACCGATGCTTGCGCACATGCTCAATTTGATCTACACATAATCCGCCGCACTGTGCATTGCGCGCTGTTTGTAAGTATAAGCAGGGATATGGTTCGCACGAGCACATCGACTTGCCAAAGGCCTGTGTTCCGTTGAGCTCGAACTACTGCGAATGCGGTTCGGCCTTATCGTGTGCAAGTGTGGGCTCTGAAGTCAGCGTTCGGCTAGATAGTGATTACGCATTACACGGCGCACACGCTAAAGCGCATTTAACACGGTCAGACACGATGGAAATCAGAGTTGGGGTCGGTGCTTCGTCCGGTTTTCCTCGGGTCTCACGTCGGCCTTCGCCGGTTGAACATGTAGGTAGTGCCCAGATGTCCTTGTCCACACATTATTCCAACCGGTTCACTGGTGACCAGATGAATGCCCCTGTTCCAATCCGATTGACCTCAAAGGTTTCAATAGGTTATCCAAGTCCAACAACTGATATTCCATTATTATTAATAAATTTTCACGTAGTAGTTCATATAAATTCCTGACAATAATTCTGTACCCGAGAGGTAAACCATCATAAGTGCAATTTTTTCGATTTTGCGATTTTCATCGTATATGACTCATCTGGGATGAGGTTACTTAGTGGTAAACCCTCATACACGTAGAAAAACTGGTTTAGGAGATAGCCAATGTTAAACTATCATAGATGCACCGAGGAACGAGATGTAAACCATCACTAAATACTTTGAGATAGTTCACCTCGGTCGGTGCCATTAGACGCTCTAATCGTAAGAGCCAATATGATAGATTACCTCTAAGAAACCCCTAGATTACGCTCCGAGCCCGTCACCTTTGTACTGGCGGATATGATTTTGTAGACCCACTTAGCACCATTCCCGATGATCATTATGTGCCTTCAGGCGAACCTACTAAGTCTGTCTCCGTTGCAAATGTTGGGGAATCCACCGAAATTTTACAGGAGGAAATTTGATCCCACTTGAAGATGTATTATTAATGGTGGGTACCTACAACCTATCAGCATACACCGTTCCTATCCCTAGCTTTTATGAGACAGCAGGCATTGCATTTTTTTTTTTTTTTTTTTGGGAAGTCCATTTGTTTGGCGATAACTGTCAAAAGTTAATCTGGATCAGCCAAAGATTTTCTCTAAACTGTTCCACAGTCCCAGATTTTTTTGCTGTATAATTTCTGGCAAAAGCGATTGGGCCCTGACACAGTCATTGCTGTACCCTTGGACTGGCAGCAGTTTATTCGGCAATGCCGATTCAAGGAAGCCATTCACGTTTTGAATATGGAACTTGGAGATTTCAAAGATTTCAAAACCTTATTCAGGGGAAGCTGCTCACCGCTGGTTAACAGAAAGGTAACTCCTAAAGTTACCATGCAAAAAAAAACTAAAACACCTCTTGGAAGCACTGATAAATCAGGGATTGAAGGAGAACCAGTTGATCAGCAAATCCCTAGGCCATCTAATGAAAATGAACATGAATGAAAGGTAGTGTACCTCCAAGTAAGAGCAGAAAAAATGGGAGTTTTGTTCTACAAAACCAACTTCGAAGAGGAATTTAAAGAAATCGACTTTAGAAGAGCTTCGAGGCAAGCCCAATGGCCGGAAGAAATTCCACCAATTTCAAAAGAGATGATGGCTATTGCTCCTGAAAAATATCAGGATTTAATGAAGTCTTTGAAGTGGGTGCCTCAGTGTTTTCACACGTTCTACCATAATATCCCACAGAAACCACCATCTCAGAAAAACGGAAGGAAATCTGAAAGTCAAGAGTGCGACGATGACGATATTGTTTCCTTCAATGATTAGGGAATATAAACAACCACGGCTGTGAAACCTAAACTACCAAGTTACCCGCCGAAACCTACTTTACTTGTCATTATTTTATTACGCTCCCGTTTTCTTCTTCAGTTTATTCACATGTGCCTGATTTTACGTTTCAAAGCAGGCTTACAATGTTCTGCTTATGAAAGAAAATTATTCCTAGTTTGTTCCTATTTTAAGAAGGTTGAGCAATAAACATATTACCATACTCCAGTTGAGTTTTTCTTGGTATCCTATAGTAATTGCACTATTGCCATGGAAATTCTCCAAAAAATGAAGAAAAAAATAAGAAGAATGATAATGAAAATGAACAAAAAATGGTAAACGCCTCTAATAAGTTGGAATTACTTGGATTAAATTGGAAGTACTTACTTCGGCCGTAATTTTGCTCAATCAATCATTCTTGGGCTTCCAAGAACAGTTTGATACATTTCTATTGAGTTAAAAATTACATGGTAAACAATATTATGTACCCCACTTGCCAAAAATCTCAAAAAATCGAAAAGCTTGGGGGCAAAAATAATTTCTCAACCGATTACATAAGTGTATTTGATTAGATAGGTCTATTGTGTACGTTTTTAGAAAGAATAATAAACCAAAAGCACCAGAAAATAGTGTTGTTCGTTTTCAAAAATAATCATACGTGCAGATAAAACAATTACAAAATTAAAATTCCATAGAGGTAAACCATCATAAGTGCTCCCCTCCCTCCAAGGACATTTAAAATTTGGGGAAAAAAATATCATAGCACGGGGGCGACCTCTATTAGTAATAAAATTGCAGGTTCGAAGAAATTATGTTGGATGGGTGCTTTCCAGGGTAGATATAAGGGACCTTCATAGCTTCTTTTTGCTCTCCTGAAAAATTTTCAAAATGTAAGTTATGATGGTTTACCTCTGGGGTACAGAATTGTCATCCGGTTGTATTGATATATTGTCTCGCATAAAACGATACACAATGCAAGTGACAATGGTGAGTTTTAGAGGATTCCGTGTATCATGGAAACTTGAACATAGACGTTTTTTGTTGTTGGGGTTGAGGGGGAGAAAACCACGGCGACCTGTTCTCCTGTTTTTTATTGTTGGCCTGCCAGGTCTTAAAATGTTCGTTATGGTGACCTGATGTTGGTTTATTATTTAAAAATAAACCGTCTTAATAGACCAAGAAAAAAATTGAACCATCCTTCAAAATTTGGCGTTTTACGTGTCAAGGTATGTAAAATCTCATAAGATCCAATAGAAAACTACTCGTACGTCCGTCTGACTAAACTATAAAAGGTAAATTCTTGAAATTTTTACCAAAAATCAATCAGTGTTTCTGAGTACAGTACTATGAAAATATCGTCCAAAATCACCTCCGTTCCGAATTCTACTTTTCGGACGATCACAATGGTTTCATTTACCACGTAAACATGGAAGTAATATATAATGTATACTTTTTTAACTGGGACTAGACCAATTTTTTTTTTTTTTTTTTTTTCTGCACACGATTTGTCCAATGAAGAGCTGAAGTGAAAAAAAAGAGAATGGAATCTCTCTCCTCCAGTAACTATAGAAAGAAGCTTAAAAATTAGGATCCAACGAACAAATCGTTGTTAACCGTGTGCAAAACCTTTAGTCGCTTGAACCCTTCCTATTGAATTGGATTAAAAAAATTATCATTATTATTGCCACTCAATACTTGTACATGACTGCAACGACCGTTATATTCGTTAAGCAGAAAAAGATTTCTTAGGCTTCACGCTATTAACTACATCTTTTGTAACCTTCATTTATTACCCGAGTTTATCAATGTTCATATCCTGAATAATTCTTTTCCTCCAGTTTCTCGATCAATTTCAAAATTGGCTCGCAGGAACAAATATTTCTTTCCGTATCCAACTCCGAGAACAATGAACATTGGAGAACGGCTCCGAGTTTTTGTTGGATCGGAGCTTCGAGACACGACGCTGTTTAGCTTCGCCCATAACTCGTTTTCTTACGGAACAACTTATTGACATTCGAAATCGACAAATACAAAAGTATCGAGCTGACCGGAATGGAGGTAACGTTCGAAACTTTGGCCGTCTCCATCGACCGAATGGAAAGGTTCCAGCGGAAGAAAATGTGGAAGGTTTTCCCTTGTGGAAGACCGAAGCACAATCGCAAGAAGAGAAAGTTATGTGAATACATCCACCAACTTGCGTAACAAGTTAGTGACAGCACTTTCCTCGTCGTAGCCGAATTCCGTCCGACAACGCGAGACTTCAATATTTCTGATCGTTTTCGTTCAAACTTTATCGTCGCGAAGGAATATTATTACGGTCTGTTTATTCATAAGTGATATCGCAACTGTTGCACGTATGTCAATTTGATAGCGTTCAAGACATTCATGGACGTTACCAGTTCGACAAGATGAAAGGCAATGGAAAACTTATGGAAAACTCTGCAAATGATTGTGCAATGTTTATTATTCCTGTGCTTGAATTATGATTTAAGAAAACCATACGCTCGTTGTGTTAGTTCCTGTATCAGTGTGGTAACTTTATGTAAAACACCTTGGCAAATGTCGTTGCCTTAATTATTTTCATTTCCCTTAACCATCTAACTAAAAGTAAATTTTTTCGCCTAGCGATACAGCTCAAGAGAGTTCCAACGAGTAAAGAACGGTTCTTTATTGCTTTACAAAAATCTTGAGTAATCGCATGGCACATTTCTCGAATCTCGATTATGCCACACTAAAAAACTTTAAAAAAATAAAAACCGACTTCAAAAATATTTGCCTATAAAATAAACTCTGAAAAGGAAAAAATAACAATTTCCCAACTTCGCAGCAACTCATTCGCCAACTACACATTTTAAGGACTACTTTACAACTCGTATTGACCTGACCACTTCCTGATTGATTGTATCACCTCCCCTAATAATATATAACTACTATTTCTCATTTCCCAAATGATTAAAAGATTGAGAAGTTAGGAAATTTTTGTTATTTTTTCCTTTTCAGAGTTTATTTTATAGGCAAATATTTTTGAAGTCGGTTTTTTTTTAAAAGTTTTTTACTAATAATTAATGATTTATGAATGCATTAAGTGAGAAGTGCTCGAGCCAGTGCGTCTGACTTGAAACATTTATGGAGTGGCATTCAAATACAGTTCAATCTTTTGTAATTTGTTTCTAAATAATTATTTATTTCTGCAGGTTAAGGGGGAGAATAACGAGACGACCTCTTTTCCATTTTTCTTCTTTTTATTACGCCGAGTACTTTCGCCCGTTCGGGCTTCTTCAGGGCATTATAGGATCAAGTGTACCTATGGCAGAAAAAAGTAATACGACCACCTGGAGAAGAAAAATTATTTATTGGTTTCCAGTGACTATACAGCCGGCTGTTATCGTCACGACTGTGGTTTTAGTTGCCCCTGATTCGACTCACATAATATGTCCTCATTGCCGCTTTGAGATTGAATCGTCAACTCCGAGGAAACCAGGATTGATTGCATACGTCTCTAGATTCGTCATCTTTTTGACGGGTAAAATAAATTGGACATTGGCTCAAAATTATTAGCACTTTTCTAAATTCAGTCAGCTTTTATTGGGCAAAAATATTTCTTGTCACCATTTTCCAAAAAGCAACAAAATAATGTTGTTTTATCATGGTGAAAGCCTGTTGAAAATTACTTGAAAAATCAAATACATCTTTATCAGTATTCTCAACAGTAATTCTTGACACAATAAAGTTCTTAACACAACTTAACCTAACAATTCTTCCTTACAACTTAACAATTCTTACTTACAGCTTAACAACTTCACAATCCTCAACACAACTTTACACATGAAATGTAAATGAATGAAATGAAATATTGTTTATTGTACAACCGTAAGGTATTACAAAGGCACAACTTTACACATTACATAGGCATATACAGAGACGAAATATCGAATTTCAAACATTAACCTCATCACTTAATTAGATTGTATAAAATTTCTGAATGACCGATGGAGCCCGGTGAATAGTAATTGTCTAATCTATTTCAAGTTTAAAGGATGCGATGAAGGCGAGGGCCAAATAGACGGCGAAGTAGCTGCAACCACGATGCCCACCCAGGGATTGTAGAGATTTACCAAAAGGCGAGTCGAAGAAAAATAATGACGAGGAAGTGTCGGGTTGTGCGGCGAACATGTGCTGCCCATGGACTTGGGGTATAAATAGTAAGAATTATAAATCGTTTTCTACCCTCACCACGTGAACAAACAGTTACCCAATATAAACACTTTTTCCGTTCTCCGACTCTTCTGTTGTTTCCCAACTTTTTCCATTTCTGTTTTTTTTTTCTCTTCCTTTTTTTCCCCTCAGTTTAATTTATTTGGTTATTTTACGTCCCCGTCGTCGGAGGAGACAATGCGGTTGATGATAATCATCCTGATGGGGTTCCAGTTCCGTGCGGCGAGATGGTCATAACGGGCGAAGAAGGCGGGGTTTTAGGACTGCGGACGCGTGCAACTGGAATAATAACGTGATTCGTCAGTTGAAGAGTCCCCAGATCCGTATCGTTCAGGAATATTGTCCGAGAGTCCCGGGCAGGGCCCTTCCCTCATTTGAATATAATATGCCACGGTTCTTCTCGATATGGGAATTCTTCTCGTTTTTATACCGAATCCACGACGCCGCTGAACGCAAGGTGACAATTTTTAAAAGCTACTGAAGGAAAACTATTGGAGTTGAATTATTTCCGATCGAGCGATGCCGCCTTTTACGACGAGCGTAAGAAATAAATCTTCCTAGAATCGAACTAAAGCTTATGTTTATCCCACAGCTTGTGAAGACCACCGCGATGAAAGATTTCAGTTATCGGTGTAGTATTTTCCCTCGGAATAGCTCGATTTCGGTACTAACTAAGAAACAAACAGCTGGAAATTATAGTTAAACAGATATTTATTCCTTTGATTCGAATATAATTCAATTCATTTGCTATTGTAACTATTACGAAGAATTGTAAACGTTTCATCTAACAGATTGGTAATTATAAGGGAGAACTTCGTAGCAACAATGGTATTTTTAATCATTTATTATTTTATAATTTTTCTAATTAGACGTTCAATTATTCGCCAAAGAATATAACTGAAGAGAATGTCTAAGATCGTTCCAACGAGTATGAACGATTTTTATAGCTCCAGAAATTCTGGAGTCCTTTCTGCAAACGTCCACAATTCTACAAAAAAGCTATCAACCCCGCGATGGTCTCATGCGATTCATCGTCCAAAATTCTATAGAGATGGATACCAAATACAACTTTTGCTGAAAAACGTTGGAAAAATAATAATTTTCTCCTCCTCAAAACGAACAAAAAAATAAAATAAAATAAAAAATAAATAAATTACCCTTAAAATTGAGATAGCGATTTGTTTAAAGAATTGAGCTATTGTCAGGCCAAGATTTATTTTTTCTTGATAAATTTTTCGCCAAACTGTACAGCTGAAGAGAGTGTTTGACGAGCATACCAACGAGTATAGAACGATTTTTATAGCTTCAAGAACTACTGATGAACGATTTTTATAGCTCCAGAAACCCTCGAGTTATACCTTTCTACAAACGTCCAAAATTCTACAAAAAAGCTATCAAACCCGTAATGCCGAATTTCTGAAAACAAAAAAAAAAAAAATTCGTCAATAAAACTGCGATAACAAGTGCACAGGGACTGTAGCGAAGTCATACGATATTATGACACAATTGTGCTCCCAAGAAATTTCTTACGCACGCAGGCTTCGGAATATTTATAAATCACTACGCGACGTATTGTGCAAAAAATACTTCTTCGGCTCGTAAGCACGCAAAAGCGAATCAGTTACAAAATAAGGAAATCTATATTCGGTTCTAAGATGAATAAAACGTCCTCCTCACGTTACAACGATTATTTGCTGGAACAATATTAGGAAGTTTTTGCTTTTACCGGTGTTTCCCCTCGGCCGAAGGGATTATTGGTTTCTTCGTAAAATCATGAGTAGTAGAGACCACAATTCACGATCCATGTGACGGTAACTATTTGATGCGAATGATTTTTAAAGTGACCAGTATTCCCCACGGGCACCTAAGAAAACCACCGGTAAAAGCCAAAGCTTCGTACATGATCGAAATAATGAAAAACGAATCTGCTCAAAACATTTTCGACTCAAATGTGGCGTTGCGCATTCTGAAACAAAAATATACCGAGAGCTAGCTGCAGATTTCGTTGAGCCAATCTCAACTGAGCCTCGCTTACTTCTGACTTCGACACTCTTGTATTTTCTTCGTCTCGTATTTTTTCACTCCACCCATTGCATTACTTCACAATTTTCCGCGAGAATTAATAATGCGGAAAGGAGAGCGTTCCTCTTGCTCCGGCTGGGCAACATGACGCGGGGCGTTAGGTTATGAGAAAAGGAATATTAAACTATATAAAGTCCTGCCAGTCTAACGGTATTGCACGGGAAAGAAGAAATTTGACGCCTGCACGGATAAGGATTTAGCCCATTTATGAACATCCGTTCGAGAAAGAGCGAAGTGGAATTTTCCGAGTCGACGGGAACGGAGTAAAACGGAGACGGCTTTTGGTTAGACCGATCGAAGTGAACAAAAAAAAAAAAAAAAAAAAACACCGGCGAATTGTAGATAGGAACGGCCTTCGGCGGGAATCACGTGGAAATTATACGAAACTGACAACGCTGAGGAATAACAGAATTACATCTTGAAGGGTCAGGGGGTTGATGTAATATTCAGCAGTTGATCGGAATTTCGGCAGTCTCAGCATCTTCCGACCAGAATGCGAAAGGGTCATCAAAATTGGTTCGCTGTTCTTTCTTTACTTTCTTGTCAAGTCTTATTCTTGTCATTGCATGCCCGAAAGTGACCTCTGCTGACATAGAATAGCTGAATTTTCACATCGTCTTCGTTGATTAAATTGAGTATCGCAGAAAATAGTGCGTGCAAAAATATAAAAACAGTCTGCGAATAACCGACCTATTATTCCTATTGTCTAATGAAAACATTAACAACATTAAGTCAACATTAACTGCCGTATTAACTATTAATCAGAGAATCAATCCGTTTCAAGGGAATCGAATTGAGAAAATCAATTTCAAGAAAATCGAATTGAGAAAATCGATTTCAAGGAAATCGAATCGAGAAAAATATTCTGGCGCTTAATTGAACAATGTAATACTCTTGAGGATCATCTTTTAAAAGTAATCGTTCGACTCATGTTACGCAGTAATGATCTCCACGCAAAAAGAAAAAAAAAATTGTGAGCTGTTAATTGGGCCGGTATCAACAGTTTCTATACCGATGAATAGATGGACTCGTTTAGTAAATCATCGCACGCGAGCTCAAACAGCTCATACTCCGATGCTCCCTCTCGATCTCCTATCAGCTTACGTTTTTTAATTGACGTAGAAATTAATTTTTTCACTGAGAACGCCTGCGATCAAAGTTACTTTGATATAAAAAGAAACACTTTTATACTTCGAACAACGATGGCTTTCTGTGCGAGTTGACAACCGACAATCTTTCTTTTGTTCAAAAAGTGACGACACTTTCAGACTTGATATTCAACCAAAGTAAATTTAGAAAGTAGGTATAGAAGAATGGAAAACACTTTCTTGCACAACTGTATTATGTTACAAATGGGAACGGAGTCACTTTCATTAATATTGCACATACAATTCTTTTGAACTGTTCATCTGCAGGGAAAAAGACGACATTTTAAAATGCACTCAACTGTTAGCTAGATAAAATAACTGTTCAAAAACGATTCCATAGTACATCAAAACTACGTAAAAAGTGTATTAGTTGCAAGCCAAAGAAGAACTTCGGAGAATAATCAACGCGGTCATTTTTTTCTTTTCCAATTGAGATAATCAAAGACAACTGTTAGCTTTTAAGAATTAATATAGGTCTGTACCTTTTAAACAGCAAAGAACGAGCTTAGTTTTATAAAAATGAAGGGTTTAAGTTCTGGTAGCAGGGAATCATGTCATCATGAATCAATGATGACTATCCATTTTCGATACTAATTATTCCGACCATGTGTGAACATTCCAACTGAAAAACAGATTGGTAACTATAAGGGAAAACTCCGTAGCGACTATCATAATTTTAATCATTTTTATTTTTCCTAATTTCGTCAAATTTCCCAAAAATCTCCCAAATTCGACACAAAAGCTGCGATAGGTCGAGAAACAATAAAGCTATCGACCCCGCGATGGTCTCATTGGATTCAGCGTCCAAAAATTTATATAAATTGATACCAAATACACATTTTTTTTAAAAACCGTGGAAAATATGCATTTTCTCCCCCTCAAAACCTCCCAAAAATACCCTTAAAATTGAGCTAACAAGTTGGTTCAAGAATTGGGCCGTCGTAGGACCGAGATTGATTTTTGATGATAATTTCAAGAATGTAGCTATTAGAATTTTTTTTATTGGATATTCGGATTACAATGGTTTATTATTGAATAATGAACCAAAAGGTATTAAACAAGTAATATACTCTCTATAACCTATGACAGTGGATGGAGAGCCTTGCTGACAGAGGCGCTAGATGAGTGACATGGAGGCGCCAGTTCCCCGTGCCCTACGTCTGGCAGGTTGGCCCTTCTTGTCTCGGGGTTGTCACAGTTGCGACTTAAAGAAGGGATAGATGAGAACGATGACAGAGATTGGATGATGGCAAAAAACTAAAACGGGAAAGAGTAAAAAGTTTTAAGCCGAGATAAGCTAGAAGAAAAAAAAACGGGACCGGCGAAGAAAAAGATTTTGACCTGGTGAAGGAGGAAATCAAGAGGGAAACAAAATCGTTCCGAGGCCGACGAAGGCCGTCGAAAATATGTCAGAAAAAACGGCCGAACAACTAGGACAAACAAGCAACAAAACGACGAGTCTTGAGTAGAACTGATGGCAGAAGCTACAAAAATTGGGATTGAAAGATCCTATAAATATCATTCCAAAAATGATGAACCATTTCGATGTTTAGATCGTTTACTTCTTGAAAACTATACCTAAAGTAAAACGCTGCAGATGAATTTACAGGGGATATAATTCATTTGCCAGAACCATACAATTTTAAAACGTAACGAGCATGTAACAAAATTCCATCTTAATAATCGCCATTCTATTTTTTTTGGTTCCCGAATTATTTGATTTAAGGTCAAATACATCGCATAATGATAGAGCTGAAGAGAGTGATCGATTAGCGTTCGAACAATTCAGAACGATTTTTATAGCTCGAAGAACTCTCGAGTTATACCCTAATGTCAAATTTCCGGAAATCTCCCAAATTCGACACAGAAGCAGCGATAACTCGAGAACCAATAAAGCTATCGACCCCGCAATGGTCCCATTCGATTCAGCGTCCAAAAATCTATATAATCTGATACCAAACACACTTTTTTTAAAAACCCTGAAAAATATGAGTTCTCCCCTTTTCACCCTCAAAACCCCCAAAGATACACTTAAAATTGAGCTAGCAATGTGGTTCAAGAATTGGGCCGTCGTAACACCGAGATTGATTTTTGGTGAAAATTTCAAGAATTTAGCTACCATACTTTGGCCGCAAAAGTGTGAAAAGAATTTTTTTCATTGGATATTCGGATTCTACATGCCTTGAAACGTAAAACATCAAATTTTGAGGGGGTAAGAAAACTTTTTTTTTTGGGCGATTACAATGGTTTATTATTGAATAATAAACCAATATTATTGAATAATACACCAAAAAATAATGTAGTAGGACAAATGTTGACAGAAGAATACTTATGTGGCCCGTGGCACACCTGTTTCCCTAACACCCTGTGAGTAGTATACGTATTGTGAAAGTGTCAGGATATCAAGACAGGAGATGTTTTATTTTCAACGGAGTAGCTTGAGGGGACATTGGAGCTGTCAACGCTTACGAACGATAGCAAGCACTGATATCGCATCAGCTAGTAACCTGAATGATTCCGTTCCTCTTCTCATCCTGACAGATATCAATTGAACTAAATGTCGTCGGCTAAAAGCGGAGCAGTAACCGCATTCGGCGTCCCAACTTGGCCGCTTTCAGACAAATACATTTACACTGATCCGCCTCGCACGTAACGCTTCAATGCCAATCAAACACATTCATGTAGACCGCTTAGTCTGCACGTTGCGAACCGTCTAAAACGAGAAGTTCAGGTCTGTGAAGCCTTGTTACAAACGGCCCGCCAACGCCAATAGACCCAGCGAGGCTTAAGTAGAAGGCGGAGCGATGCACAGAATCCCATGGCACACACATCGCAGATTTACTTCGAAATTAGTTGCCTTGCGGTCCGAACTCCGCTAGCCCATACCGCTACATTTCGAATTGAACGGTGACGAATCGGCCGATCATCGACGGTTGTTTTGAAAATGATACGAGTTCCTATCAATCGGTTTACAATTCAACGATTATAGCCGACCGA